>NEWO01002212.1:0-11750 GCA_003013225.1 Phalaenopsis aphrodite
CACAAATATCATAAAACAAAAATTGCAAATAAATTAAAATGTCTCTGTCGGATGATCGGGAATACCTCGGAGGAGGTAATCTACGTTTACTAACAAGATTTCCCATAGTCTAAATGAATGTACGGAACTCATTGAGTTGAGTTTAGTAATTTCATTTGGGCTAAGTGGATCCAAAAGAAAATAGTGATGTCAGAATGAGGGAATCGTATGATCCTAACCGGTGTCGCTCTAATCAACTTTAATATTCCCTGTAACATTTAAATAACCATACATTTAGGAAACACTTGATTTGACATCATGACTTGACACATTAGAAAATTTAAAATCGCCACAATATAGAGCTTGGAACTAGCAATATGGGCAACACGACCATCTTTAATAGCAAAACATGTCTACACCAGCTAAACCATTCCTTAGAATTAAGCAACAAGCCATAGGATTTCGAGGTTGTCTGCCTAGTGCGACATAAATCCCCAACTTTTTGTTAAGCCTTTGTATGGCTCTGCTATACAATATAAGCCCCAACTCACTTTAGGATTTTGAGGTTGTTATTTGTTATGACCTAAACCCTCACATCTTCCATGCTATTTGTGTGATCGTTTCATACGAATGTAATCCCTAATTAATAAAACTGGCAGGATGGAAAATTTAAATATTTCTCGTCCAAAATTGAAGCAAAACCATAAGATAGATTGGGAAGTCACCGAAGTTCTCCTCAAGATCCGTGACATCCTCTAGTTCTTCTTCCTTGGTATTCCAAAAATATGTGTTCCAAATTTGAGTCATTCCCGTTTCACACCTCTTTGTCTGATCTCGTTGAAAAGTCCTATTCCTTTGAACTCCTTGAAGATAATATCCCCTGATTTTTATCGAGAGTTTTCTTAGGTGACTTTTGTTATCTAAGATGTAATTAACTATAGGGGCTTGCCCTTATAGGAAGTTTTTCTGAACCCAACTTAACATGAACCCTATTTAATTTTTCATATTAAATAGGGGAACTTGTTGACTTATAAATAAAATGGTTTTCGCAGACTAAACGGATGTCATATGTTTTCTAATTTATTTGATCGAGCCTCACCCTCTAGCCTTATGTTTATATTTCGGGATAGATACATAACTTGAGGTGCAGTGCTCTTTCATTTAAACTACGAAAAATATGGGATGATTTTGCTTTCATATTTTTCTAAAAAATTATATCGATATGTAAATTAAATGTNTAAAAAATTTTAATGCAAAATAAAATTGAAATCAACAACAAAATTTTAAATCAGCATTAGAAGAAATTCTTGTCAATTTAAATAATAAATAATTATATTCATAATATGAGACTTATGTTTATTTTTTTTAATTGTGGCCCACGTTGCTCACAAACCCACTAACGTGGGTCATTTACTTTAATAATAAATGTTAATTAATTAATTAGATTATCTTAAATCTTTTTTGAAGTAATCCCTTATGGACGGCAGTTACTAATATATGTCATTTAATTAATTAAATGATATTAAATCTCATCCATCGATAACCCCCTGATGGATGATGGTTACTAAAGTATGTCATTTAATTAATTAAATGATCTTAAATCTCATCCATCAGTAACCCCTGATGGATGATGGTTACTAAAGTATGTCATTTAATTAATTAAATGATCTTAAATTCTATTGGTCAGTAACCATCGTGATTGATGGTGGCTAAATAACACATAATTCAGAGAATGATCATCTCTCTTCTTAATAAACACCGTATATTTCTCTCCATCATAAAGTATAGAAAGTTTCAGGGGATTAGAGAGAGAAAATTCATCTCCTCAGATCTAATTCTACAATCATGAATATAGGTATGTTTCTCTCTTATGAATGAATATGTAAAAATCTTGAATTCTAAGATCTTAGTCATTATATGCATAAAGTGTTTTGATCATAAAATTGAATCACAAATGAAAAGTACCAACATGTAGAATCAGAGCCAAGTTATTGAGTTTGTGATTTTTCGTTTTAATTTTATGTATGTTAATTGTGTTAGATTTTCGCTGTAAATTAGATCTTGAAATTAGATCATTGAAGTTAATTAGTAAATCGAGAGACTATTTTCGATATTATTAAATTTGGGTTTTTAATCAGGACTTAACCCTATACTTTATGTTATGAAATGTATATTGTTGTGATTGAAATTATTGTTTATTTGATGTCAATATTATGTTTAATTTATTAGTCACCAAAGTGGCCAAATTAGTATGTTTAATAGATATTAAATTAAATAAATTCAATTACTCATAAGTTTGTGATACTTATTATAAACTTTTTTTTTCCTTTTTGTAATTCATTATGGGTATAATGAAATTATTTGATTATAAAATATTTATGGATCACACAAAACTTGATTATTTATTTTCTAATCTTTTAAAATGATCACAATCAATTTATATATTTGGCATATATGTTTATATATCCATATATAATAGGTATGTCTAATTTGACCATAAAAAATTGTCAATTATGTTAAACTAACAATTCAAACATCAATTATGTTTATTATTGTGCAATATTATATCACCTAAAGGAGATTTTCAATACACTATTAATGTTTTCATTTAGTCTGATTAAATATGAATATATGTTTAAATTTAATATTTGAAACATTGATGTATGAGCATATTCTACTTATTTGCAGTATCTAGTCTTGTTTCTCTTCATTCGCAACCTACATCTGTTCAGCCGTTCAATGAGCTTAATTTCTCTGAAAGGTGTGAGCAAGTCTAGTTTCATCTTGGTGTTCTGGATTCTGACTTGGCACTCACGACTGAGAAGCCTTCTGCTTTTATTGATTCTAGCAGAGCAAAGATCTTTCTATAAAGCTTGGAAAAATCAAATAGATTGAGCTTAATGTTTATGTGAATGACTGTAGTAAACAACATTAAGTGTACATTTTCTAACATTGAAAGTGCTAAGAAATTCATGAAATTTGATGAGGGATCTTCTCAGTCTAGCTCTGCTGATAAGTCTCTTGTTGAGACACTATTAAGTACGTTAGCCAATATGAAATTTGATGGTTCTCGTACTATGCACAAATATGTCGTTAGAATGATGAACATGACAATAAGACTTAAGACCCTTGGAATGGAAATGAATGAAAATTTCTTTGTGCAGTTTATCATTAACTCCTTGCCACCTGAGTATGGTTCATTTCACATGAACTATAAAACTATGAAAGAAAACTAGAATATGAATGAACTACAATGTATGCTCATTCAAGAGGAAGCACGACTTAAGAAATGAGGAAATCACTCTATTAATCATCAAAGAAGAGCTATAAAGAAACCTGGAAAGACGAATAGAAGAGAAAACAAAGACCACTAAAGATTAATTTGTTATCCACCCTAATTCACAAAGATGCATATAAGAAAATTAAGTGTTATTTTTGCAGAAAACCTGAAGACTATCAGAATAAGTGTCATAAGCGTAAAGACTGGTTCAAATAGACAGGTAAACCTTGTGTTTATGTATGTTTCAAATCAAAATTGGTTGAAATTCCTTACAATACTTGGTGGAATGATTCTGGTTGTACCACTCATGTTTCTAATACGATGCAAAGATTATTTACAACCTAAATCATAAACTCAAGTGAAAAGTTTGTCTTAATGGGAAACCGAGTTAAAGCTCCAGTTGAAGCCATTGAAACCTATCGATTGATTTTAGATACTGGACATCATTTAGATCTTTTTCAAATACTTTATGTCCCTTCTGTTTCACATAACTTGATTTCATTGTCTAAACTTGATACTGTTCAATACTCTTTTAAATTTGGGAATGGATGTTTTGGTTTGTTTAAACACAATCATCTCATTGGTTCTGATATTCTTTGTGATGGTTTATATAAGCTTAAAATTGATAACATTTTCGTTGAGACTCTGATGACCTTGCATCATCAGGTTGGTACTAAACATGATTTTATGAATGAAAATTCAACTTATTTGTGGCACAAATGTTTGGGTCATATATCCAAGGAAAGAATTGAAAGATTGGTAAAGAATGAAATCCTTAAGGATTTGGATTTTACTGAGCTTAGAATCTGTGTGGATTGTATTGAGGGAAAGCACACAAAACTCACACTTAAGAAAGCTGTCACAAGAAACACACAGCTCCTTGAAATTATACACACTGATGTTTGTGGACCTTCTGATTTTCCATCTTTTGGTGGAGAAAAATATTTTATCACCTTCATTGATGACTTTTCGCATTATGGGTATGTCTACTTATTAAGTGAATAATCTCACTTAAAGTTGTGCATAACTAAGGTTGAGAGACAATTAGACAGAAAATTTAAAATCATCAGGTCCGATAGAGGTGGTGAATAATATGGAAGGTACAATGAATCTGACAATGTACAAGTTTATTTACTAAATTCCTCCAAACTAATGACCTATGTGCTAAATCACTATGCCAGGAATACCAATACAAAATGGTGTTGTAGAAAGGAGAAACCATACTCTAATGGAAAAGGCTAGGAGTATGATGAGTAATTCTTCTTTACCCTCATCATTATGGATGCATGCTTTAAAGACCTTTGCATATTTGTTAAACAAGATTCCTAGTAAGGCAGTTCCAAAGACTCCTTTTGAACTGTGGACAGGAAGGAAACCTAGTTTAAGACATTTACATGTTTGGGGTTGCCCGACATAGATAAGGATTTGTAATCTACATGAAAAGAAACTTAAGAACAACCACTGGTTTCTTCATTGGTTATCCAGAAAAATCTAAAGGATATAGACTTTATTGTCCTAACCACAATACAAGTATTATTGAAGCTAGAAATGATAAATTCATTGAAAATGGTGAAGTTAGTGGAAGTTTGGAACCATGTAAAATAGTGATCCTAAAGATTAGGGTTCAAGCTCATTTACACAAGATTTATTCTCCACTTGTTATTCCTACAATTGTTGAACAGTTCAACAACTTACAAGAACAACATATATATGATCAAATACCCCACAATGAAACTATCATTAATGAGCCTACATTAGATGAACCACATGAAGTAGTTCCTAGAAAGTATCAACAACAAAAATGACTTGCTATTTCTAATGATTATGTGGTTTATCTACATGAGTCTTAATTTAACTTGGGAGTTAATGAAGATTCAGTTTCATTCTCACAAGCCATAGATAGTGCAAATTCTTCTAATGGTTAGATGCAATGAAAGATGAGTTGAAATCGATGGATCACAAAAAAGTCTGGAATGTCGTTGAATTGTATGAAGGTTGTAAGAGAGTCGGGTGTAAATGAGTCTTTAAGACTAAGCGCGACTCGAATGATAATATTGAACGATACAAAGATAGATTTATTGTCAAAGGTTTTACTCAAAAAGATTACATTGACTATAAAGAAACATTTTCTCCAGTTTCTAAGAAGCATTAATTTAGAATTATCATGGCATCAATAGCTCATTATGATTTGGAGTTACACCAAATGGATGTGAAAACTGTCTTTCTGAAGGAGAATTTAGATGAAGAGTTCTACATAAGTCAACCTAAAGGATTTTCGGTTGATGGTAAGGAATTGTGTGTAAACTTAAGAAATAAATATACACACTTAAGCAAGCTTCCTGACAATGATATCTTAAGTTCAATGATATCATCACGTCCTTTAGATTTAAAGAAAATACTATTGATTGGTGTATATATCTGAAGGTCAGTGGAAACAAGATTATATTTCTCATTCTGTATGTTGATGATCTTTTGTTGGCTACAAATGATCTTGGTTAATTGCATGAAACCAAGAATTTTGTCTCAAAGAACTTTAAAATGAAAGATATGAGTGAAGCATCCTATGCGATTGGAATTGAAATATTTCGTGATAGATCACGAGGATTGTTAGGGCTGTCTCAGAAAGCATATATTGATAGAGTTCTTATGAGATTCAATATGAAAGGGCGTTTGGCAAGTGTTGCTTCAATTTAAAAAGGAGATAAATTTAGCCTTATGTAGTGTCCAAAGAATGATTTGGAACGTAAAAAAATGGAAGAAATTCCTTATGCTTCTATTGTGGAAGCTTGATATATGCTCGGGCTTGTACCAGGCTAGACATTAGCTTTATTTTCGGGATGATGGGCATGTTTCAAAGTAATACATGAATAGATCATTGGAAAGCTACAAAGAAAGTTTTAAGATACTTGCAAGGAACGAAAGACCATATGCTCACTTGTAGAAGGTCTAATGATTTTGAAGTGATAGAATATTTGGATTCAAGTTTTGCTGGATGTTTTGATACCAAAAAATCAACATTTGGTTATTTGTTCTTTTTGGCTAAAGAAGCAATCTCATGGAAAAGTGCAAAGTAGATTATCACTGTTGCCTCCATGTTGACCTCACTTTTGGTTGAGGTTTAGTCTTTCCTTTTTAGTAGCCTAGGGTCTAGCCATAGGACTTTCCTGTTGACTATTCCTAGAGGAGTAGAAAAGGAACCCTCACCATTAGAAACTCTATACCATTCTTTGCTCAACTTGAAGTTCCACATAATGGTCCTAACCTCTAGCACTTAGTAGGTGGGGTTAATATGAGGAAGCTCAAGAGGAATCCCCATAGGACTGTATGGCCTTAAGGTTGACCCTGAGTGTTGGTCTGGAGCTAGTTCACTCACTTGCACTCACTTTCACTCACAACCCTAAACCCAAAGATTTGTTGACTTTGATCTCTTGATCTTTGGGAGACTCATGTAGATGGCCCCTATACAACTAACCCTAGGCTAGGGTTTAGCTAAGACCACTACATAGAGGATCCAAATGGGGATTCCATTGGTCTATGGCTCATATAGGGTGGTTGGCACCCCAATTTTACCAAAATATCCAACTCAGCCTTTGGCGTGTCCAAATTTACCCAAATTACCTTAACACCCCTAAACCCTAAATTTGGCAAAAAATCCCAATTTCACCCAAAATATCAAATTTTTTTTTAAAATCATTTCAAACCATTTCAAGCTATCCAAATTGCTCAAAACCACCCAAAATTTCCCAAATTACCAAAATACCCAAAAAGTCACCAAAATTACAAAAATAATTTGGTGGCCCAAACTTTCCCAAAACCCTCAAAATCATTTCAAATGTCTCCAAAACCAATTTGGACCCATCAATTAAACCCAATTTGATCAATTTGACCAACTTTGACCAAAAGCCCCAAATTGCCCTTAAAGGCCCAATTTCCCAAAATTCACTCCAAATGTCCATCAATTTGTCCCCAATTTTCTCTAATTTCATTTCTAAATTCAAATTCATCATGATCAAACTAAATTCAAACCAAATCCAAGTCCAATTGACCCACATTTGAGTAAAAGCCCTAATTTGTCCCAAGATCAAAATGCCACTAATTGAACCCCCAAATCTATCTATAAACTCTTTGAATTGTTCCCACACATCAAATTAAACCTTAAATTATCCTTTTTCAAGCTTCAATTTCACTCAAGTTCAACCCAAATCTAAAATTCCCAAATTTGCCCCAATTTAGCCATGTGTCGAAATCCCACCAAATTGAACGTCCTAACCCTAAAATTGGCACCCAACTAATGTTGAAAACCCTTCATGATATTCCCCAAGACCATTTTCAACCATCAATTTGGACTTAGCCAAACTCTAGCCCAACCTAAACTCAAGTCTAGCCCAACAGCCCCAAATTGACCAAATGTCAAAATCCTCAAAATCAATTCAAAATCATTCCAAATCTTTATTAAACCCTCCTTGACAAGCATTGAAACCAAATTTCTCAATCAATTGGGCTCAATATCATGGCTAGCCTAACCCAAACCTAACTCCAAGCCAATTTCACTCAAATTGAACCCATGCAACAAAATTGACTTAGTCATGCCAAGGTGACCAAATTAATGACACCACAACCACTATATGAACCCTAGTGACCAAGATAAACCCAATTATCCCACTTAGCCTGCCCTAAATCAAGGGATTTGATTTCCTAATTTTCTTAAGCCAAAGATATTTTTGCCAAAACCCATCACTAGCCCAAATTAATTATTGTGACAGATTCCCCTGAGGTTCCTGAGCCACTTGAGCACCTCCCTTGCCATGGCAGCCACCCTAGTCGCTGGAGGAGCCAAAATCAAGAGCCCCTATGCCTTGATTCAAACCTAATTACACCGATCCAAGATGACTAATTCCAATTGGCTTTAACACCTTTAAACCCTCCACATAAACATTTTTTTGCACCCACAAATTGGCCCTGTCAGCCACCCTAAGCCATTTTATTTAAACCCCTCTCTCATGGCCAAAACATAGAGCAATCCAATTTTCTTGGGGAAACTCTACCCAATTGCTCTCAAACATTCCCCAAGAACTCCTAAACTCATTGCAACCATTTCCTCCCTCTGGTTCCTACTGTAATAGCTCAATTTTGAGTTCAAAATTTGTCCTAAAACCAGGACAGATCTCCCCACACTTCCACAGTCCACCAAACTTCAATTAACTGTGCACACACCATCCCCACAGTGAGAGGAATTGATTCCCTATGGAAGCCCCATCACAGAGAGCCCCTATCATAGACTTTGACCAATAGCTTAAATCGAGCTTGGTCAAAAACATACTTAGGCAATTCACCATGGACTGAGACTTCATCTGAAGGCTTGTTGTGTCCATTCAAAGCTACCACAACCATCTGATTGAGGCCTCCCCTCTCAGACAAAGGTATTGAGCTCTAACCCTAATCCTAGCCTATTTTCATTCTCCATATGTATTTACCATATTTCATACTGTATAAGACATATAAATGTGTTCGTCTTGAGTAGATGAAGGTTTAGAAACAAACCCCATGCGATTTGGTTGAGTCTAGCTCGAGATCTTAGGGTTTTAGTGTGAACGGTTCTCTGGTCAGGTCACTTGGGGATGATGACTGAGAGCTATTTGAATGCACATTTATTCAACGGATGGATGAGATCATGCCGGAAGAGTGAATGGAGCGAAAAGGCAGGCTGACGAGGCGGCTAAGTGGCTGGCAGCGTCAAATGGTGGAGCGCCGCGTGGAGACTTCAGAGTGGATGAGGTTGAGGTGGCGCCACGTGGATAAGTAGATAAATAGGGGATTTATTTATTTATTTTAATGCTTGATTTTTGAAAAATCATGACTTTGTGTAGAAAAATCATAAAAATAAAATAAAAATACCCACTTGCATAGGAAATAAATGTGAATAATGTTAAATAAAAATAAAACTTATTTGTTGATTCTCAGATTTTTAAAAAAATAAATACTCTTTGGAGTAATTTAATTCATTATGATAAAGCAATGCTCATTATGGCTTAAAATTTTTAGGGTTGATTTCTTAAGATAGAGGGAATGTTCTCTAATTTTTCCAAGGTCAGAAAGCATCTTTATACTTCTAACCCTAATTTTCAAGCTAGGATGAATATTTTGGCTTATTTTAATTACATAAATTAAAATCTAATCTAAAAAATTATGGGAATAATTTTAGTAGGTTTTATATGGTAAGAGAAACTTAGGAAAATTACATGATGATTTGATTCATTTTGTGCATTTCTATTATTAATTAAATGCATATATCTTGTTTTAATTTATGTAAGTTAAATACTAATAAAAAATTGACAAAATTAATTTCACATTGTGTGTATAAATCATGTTAACCCACTTGAAAAAATTAAAATTTGTTTGACCAAGTTTGACCACCAAAGTTGATTTTTTAAAAAAACCTTGTATTTTTGTACAAAAATAATTATATTAAATTAAATACACTTGAAAAAATTATAAAAGTGGTTTTCTGAGCTCCTTGTGATCAGGGGCACTTAGGAAAAATAAAATCTATTTTTGAGAAAATACTTGATTTTTGAACTTTATTTTGAATTTAAAATAATTAAAAGTAATTTAAAATCTCAAAAATATCAAAATATTTCAAAATATGTCTAATTGTTCTCTGATCACTTAGAACTCATTAAAATATTTTTTCTGATTTTTTCTAAGTTAAAAATAAATTTTAAAAACTTAAAAATAAATTTCCCTTATTTTTCCTATTAAAATAATTATAATAAATAAATTAAAAGTCACAAAAATACAAAATTTGATTCTCTGATTTTTCTGAACTCAGAGAAGTTTAATAAAAATATAAAATTAGTTTTTGTAATTAAAACATTATTTTCGATTTAATTAAATCATTAAAATTTGTTAATAATTAAATAATAATAATAAAAATTTAAATAAAAAAAATTATGGAATTTTGTTTAAGTATTTATCTGACCTAAGGGGACCTCTAATAATTTTTTCATGAATAAATACTTTATTTTTGGATAATTAATTAAATCAAATTTGAAAAATATTATTTTGTGGATTTAAATAATTATTTAAATTAAATTAATTCTTGAAAACCACATTGTTTTCCTCTGAGGTTTGAATTACCCCATAGGTAGGACATTTTAAATTCTTAAAGCCATTTGAGTGGTGCTTAAGGAATTATGAAATGGAGGGCCCCTAGGGCAGCACAATAATTTTAGATTTTGTTGCCTTAATCAAAGTTTAGGATTAACTAAGGGAACATTGGTAATTTTTGTCCTAATAAATATGTTTGGATGATTAAAATATGATGGGTTCAAACGGTAGAAATTCACTTACCACCTTTTCACAATATCTACAAAATCATAATTTCGCTAATCATCATGACTTAGAAGTCAATTAAGATCAAATGATTCTTAAATGATGGGCTTAAGTTAGGAAGATGGTAATTTACTTATCTTAAGCCTAAAGTTGATGATGATGTGATCTTTCAATAAGGATATATGTCACTTAAAACAAGATTTTAACCACCACCAATTTCCCCCATAATGATTGTTAGGGGCTTGGTAGTGACCAAAGCTCAATGTCTAAACTCAATTGATTGGATTTAGAAGACAATATGATCGGTGATTAACATATTTAAACACTACAAGCTTGACTGTAATTGTAGACAACACAATCTTTTATGACTTAAGACTACCTTAGGGGCATCCACCCACTAATTCTTAAATAAAACATCAACTGATTAATTGAGTGTCCTAGCCTTGGGATAAATAAAACATCAAGTTTCCTTGAGCAATGTGATAGCCTTAGCTTAACTTTGGATGATTAATGAAACGATATGATGAAGTTCTAAATGAACTCGAAATATTTCAAGAGATGCTTGAAGTAGTTTAGGGTCATTCTCCGAACACTTTGAAATCTTTTGGATATTTTGAAGGTAAAATTGAACCTGCCATATTGTGTTCTAAAATCAACCACTATGATCTTTTAAAATTCAATAAAGTCATAACTTGGGGTATGGTAGATATACCTTCATCTACTCCTGAATTTTCAATTCTTTGTAAAGTTATATATATCACTACCAAAGCTAAACTTTCAGGTGGCAGAATGAGAAGAATCGACAGGTGCACTTTTAAATTAATGAATTTACCTTTCCATACTTCTTATCTCGAACTTGCATGTTAAACAACGATGTCACCCTACACGCCAAAACTAAAACTATTAGGATAGTCTCACAACAAAAGCCAAAACTTTAAAATTAAAAAAGATAAAATTCACCGCTATAACATTCAAAATATAGGACAAATCAAAATTTAATCACAAATATCATAAAACAAAAATTGCAAATAAATTAAAATGTCTCTGTCGGATGATCGGGAATACCTCGGAGGAGGTAACCTACGGTTGCTAACGAGATTTCCGACGGTCTAAATGAAAGTATGGAACTCATTAAGTTGAGTTTAGTAAATTCATTTGG
>NEWO01002214.1:15923-28266 GCA_003013225.1 Phalaenopsis aphrodite
AGGAAATTTTGAAATGGTTAGACACTCGATCTATATATCCAAATTCAGATAGTGCGTGGGTAAGTCCAATTCATTGTGTTCCTAAGAAAGGAGGAGTGACTGTTTAAACAAAAAAAAAATAATGAATTAAAACCTATCAGACAAGTTACTGGGTGACATATTTGCATTACTTATAGAAAATTAAACAGTGTCACCAGGAAAGATCACTTTCGTTTACCCTTTTTAGATCAAATAGTAGATAGACTTGCTGGGCACAAATATTTTTGTTTTTTAGATGGATATACCGGTTACCATCAAATTCCTATTGCTCCCAAGGATTAAGAAAAGACAACATTTACTAGTCCTTTTGGAACTTTTGATTTTCGAAGAATGCCTTTTGGATTATGTAATGCATCTGCAACATTCCAGAGTTGTATGATGTCCATATTTAGTAAGTTAATTGATGATGGATTGGAAGTATTTATGGATGACTTTTTTGTATTTGGAACATCATTTGACGCATGCTTAAATTATCTTGAAAAGGTTTTGAAGTTATAAGAAAGAACTAATTTGGTTCTAAATTGGGAGAAATGTCAATTTATGGTTGCAGGAGGAATTGTGTTAGGGCATAAAATTTCGGAAGATGGTATGGAAGCGGACCCTGCAAAAATTCAAGTTATATCTAAACTAACACCTCCTACTAATGTAAGAGATGTTAGAAGTTTTCTTGGACATGTTGGATTTTACAGATGTTTTATTAAAGATTTTTCAAAAATTACCAAACCTCTTTGCCAACTTTTAGAAATGGACAAGAAATTTGATTTTACTGAAAGATTTTTAAATGGTTTTGAGTTATTAAAGGAAAAATTAATCATAGCCCCTATTATAGTTTCACTTAACTAGGAGAAGCCATTTGAACTGATGTGTGATGCTAGTGATTATGCTATTGGAGCTGTCCTTGGACAAAGGTATGAAAAGATTTTTAAAGTTATAAACTATGCAAGTAAAACTCTTAATGATGCACAAATTAACTATATTGTTACTGAAAAAGAGTTACTAGCCATTAGGTATGCTTTAGATAAATTCAGATCTTATTTATATGGAGCTAAATGTGTTGTGCATATTGATCACTCTGCTATTAAATATCTGATGCAAAAGAAGGATGTGAAACCAAGGTTGATTAGATAGATACTTTTGATGCAAGATTTTGATATTGTGGTTATTGATAGAAAGGGAACTGATAATCAAATTGCTGATCATTTGTCAATTTAGAAAATTAATAATTATCTTACACTGACAATGAAATTACAAACAATTTTCCTGATGAACAACTTTATAATATTAATGAGTGGAAAATACCATGGTATGCTGATATTGTTAATTATATTCTAAGTGATATTTTTCCACCTATGCTGACACTGCAACAACAAAGGAAATTCATTCATGATGCAAAAGCATATTTTTGGGATGAACCTTATTTATATAAATAATGTAAAGATCTAATTATAAGGAGATGTGTACCTTATGAAGAAACTGAGCTAATCATTCAGAAATGTCATGATTCTAAATTTGGAGGACATTTTGGGATTGATAAAACTACTTATAAAATTTTACAAGTGGGATTTTATTGGCCTACTATCTTTAGAGATGTTTATAGATATATAAAAACTTGTGATTGATGTCAACGAGTAGGCAATATATCTAGAAGAAATGAAATACCTCTAAATTTCATGTTAGAAGTTGAGTTCTTTGATGTTTGGGGATTAAATTTTATAGGACCATTTATTCCTTCATTTTGAAACTTATATATACTAATTGCAGTAGACAACGTTTCTAAGTGGATTGATGCACAAGCTTTACCTCGTTGTGATGCTAAAAGTGTTTCAAGGTTTTTAATGAAAAATATTTTCACTACATACAGAATGCTTAGAATGATTATCACTGATGGAGGATCCCATTTTAGAAATAAATACATTCAGAGATTGACAAAAAAAATAATATTATTCATAGAATCTCTACTACCTATCATTCACAAACCAGTGGGTTAGCTGAAGTTTCTAATAGAGAGATTAAACAAATACTTGAAAATACTGTAAACCCTAGTAGATTAGATTAGTCAACTAGACGGGATACCACATTATAGGCTTACAGGACTGCTTATAAAACTCTTATTGGAATGACTCCTTATTGACTGATTTTTGGAAAGACTTTTCACTTACCAGTAGAATTGGGGCATAAAACATTATGGTGATTAAAGAATTCAATTATAATTTGAAAGATGCTGGTAAGAAGAGATTGTTACAAGAAAATGAATTATAAGAATTAAGAAATCAGTTTTATGAGAGTGACATAATTTATAAGGAAAAATTAAAGTTATAGCATGATCAGAAGATTAATCAGAAGAACTTTGAACCAGGATATGAATTTTTACTTTACAGCACTAGGCTGAAGTTATTTCCTGGAAAATTGAAGTCTCGTTGGTTAGGACCCTTTACTGTACCTCAAGTTTGTACTTACGGAGCTGTTAAAATTGAAGATCAGAAGATAAGAAATAGATTTAAAGTAAATGGACATATATTAAAACTATATTATGAGGGTAAAAGACCAAATTTTAAAGACGTTTTAAAGATCGGTCAACCTGAATGACACCTGAATAGGTCGGGCTGATGAGGTTAAACCATGAGCTTTATGGGAGGCAACCCATATTTATCTTTACTTTTATCACAATTATAATGGTTTTTATTTGAAATTATCTATAGTATGTGGTAGTATTAAGCTCTACTACTCTTATTTACCCTTGAAATATCTTAAAAATTGGATCCATAGAGAAATATTGGAACCCGTTCGGACCAGAGCGAAACTATGCAAATTTTACCTTGGGCGCCGACGGCGCCCTCAACGCCACTGATGGTGGGTTTTTCTCGAGAGTCCAGACAAAAATAATACAATGCACGCCGACGGCGCCCTCGACTCTGCCGACGGAGAGACCAGCGAATTGGCAGTTACTTGGGTTCAAATGGCGGATTTTGACAGTTTTTGGGCAGGAATTGTCTTTTTAAACTCAAAAATTTGATTTCTAGGACATATTTTCCCTCCAAAAATGAAGTGAAACTCCACCAACTTCATTCTTATGGGGTTCAATTCCCCTGATAATCCTAATATGCAAGTTTTTAATCAGCGAAAGTTTATTAGTGGGGAAGCGCAGCAAATCTTCAAGAAGTTACTGATGAAGAAAAGATTGATCAAGGAACAAGGATTCATAAATCACGGATTGAATAATCCCACGACGGATATTGAAGAAATAATAGTGCGGCAAAGATGGGAAGTGATGTGCTACACTACTGCCGCCGTGGTTGTTCTAGTGGTGAAAGAATTTTATGCTAATTTACATGGAATCAACCAAGGAGTTGTTTATGTGTGAGGTAGATGGATCACTTTCACTCCTGCACGAATCAATGAATTATACATGATAAAGAATGTTCCTGTCTTCCACTATTCCAATTTTGTCCCAACGAGAAACCAGATGAATGAAATTTACCAATATTTAACGGACAAAAGTGACGATTGGGAAACAAGAGAAAACGGGTATGTTAGTTTTTCTGCAACACTCCTAAATCCCGTTTCAAAATATTGGCACTTTTTCATTTCTGCGAAATTGTTACCGACAATGAAGATCGGTAAGGTTTCTAAAGAAAGTGTTACTTTGAATTACTACATCCAAAGGGGACTGTCGATCAATATTAGATCAATAATTGTGAAGTCGGTTTTGGGTGTGATAGTTAATGGATCAACTTATGGGCTTGGACCCCCCTCCTCAATTTTCTCACTTTGCAGTGAGGAGAAGCTTGAGGATATGCCTAATCAAAAATTGGCTTCACTGGACTTACCTAAAGGGAAAACTTAAATACATTCCTGTACTTATATTTATGGAATAGGTCTTTTACTAGTAGAATTCTCATGAAGTTCCTATCTTTTGGATATTCGAAGTGACTTAATATTGCAACATATAGTCATTCTTGAAATGAATAGAAGACTAGAACTCTTAAACTTGATGACTAGATAATCTTGTGGCTAAAGAGTTAATTCAATTACTTGAACTTTTTCTAAAAATCTCACTATGATATTTATTTAAATCAAATTTATAGTATTTCAGAATTAAAACTTTACTACATTAGATCATAACTTTTATATAGTATTAAAATTACTTGAGGACAAGTAATAGTTAAGTTTGGGGGGATTTTGACCAGAGGAAAATATGTTGAGAATTTCATTCCTATTTTATACTTTTTTTGATGATATTGTACTTTAAAGAAGGTATTTTTGATGTTTTATTGCAGGAATGATGAATTAGGGTCAATGGAGGAAAAAGGTGCAAAAAGGAGCAAATTTGGAGCGAAAATGACCAAAATGTGGAGATTTGAACTAGGCCGCCGACAACGCCCTGGACCCCGCCGACGGCACCCTGGACCCCACCAACGGCGCCCTCGACCCCGCCAACGATGAGTTTTTCCTAAGGCTACAGGAAAAAATTCTCCAAAAGTCCACCGACGGCGCCCTCGAGGCCCCCGATGGCGAGCTCGACAGTTATGCCTACTCAAGCTTTGGATAAGGCCAAATTTTGAAGGGATGCTTAGACAACTCTTGGGGAAGCTCATCCACAACTTTAAAAGACTATTTTGGCTTAAAATTGGAGAGGCTGGAAAGGGGGGAGACTCCAAATTGAAGTGTGAAACAAGTGTAGAGAGTCTAAATTGTGAGGAATTCTTCGAGAGATTGTAAGAGTGGATGGAAAGTGAGAGATTTCTTCCTCCTTGCTACTTCGAAGAAAAATTATGTGTGATGTAAAGAAAGGAAGAGGTTCAGCGGAATTTCGAGGAGTGTTCTTGGGGAGAAATTAGATATAAGTTATTTACTTATTGTAGTTTGTATGACTTTGATTTTATATATGAATTTTAAGTTTTGTTGTGTTTTCCCCATGAGATATGAGTAGTTTTCTCTGTCTTTCTCCTTGTCTCGAGATTTATAAAATGGTGATTTGACTTGGTGAAGCCATGAAAATGTTTAAGAAATTGTGATGATCTTTTCATTTCGAACTTAATTTTCTTTCAATCTAGCCAATTGATTTGTTAAAATATGTTGAGTTTTACAATTAAAGTGAAGATTACATCTAAGATTCAGGGAGGTCAAAACCCTTGGAAGTTGGGTGCAAATAAACAGGAAAATAATATTATTGGGCATAGAATTGGAGATTTTAGAGTGACAGAATAAAATCTTCAATTCGGTCCTATCATTTGGGTGCTGAAGTGTAGATGTTAGCCCTCAGGTGAGTGGAACGTGGGAGCTCTGAAGTGAGAGCCGGTATCCTCCCAGCCTAGCCGCATATTCAGTAAACAAGCATAGGATTAGTCAATGCTCTTTATGCCTGGACCAAAGGGTAAAGAATAGGTATGCTCCTATTTGACACAATATAATTTGAACTAATTCAATTTATCCATTCACTATAATTTCTTGACAATGAGAAGATTGCTTTATTATATATTGAATATCACATTTAAACCCTCATTAGTATCATTTGTTATTTAATAGTTATTAAAATTACATATTTATTCAATTGCTTATTGGTGACAGATAAGAAAATTGAACTTTGTTATTGTGATTAAAGTATTGCATTTCTAAAATCTTAGTTCACAGTTTTAATCCACTCCCTATTGGATCAATATCTAAGACTCAACTAGATCCCTTTATTACTTGAACGATACGTATACTTGCGTTGATAAGTGTGACTTTACAATTATTAAATAATTATTATGCCCATATTTAACTTATATTTTTAAGCATATATAAAGTCGCCGGTCAGGAAACATGAACAACCAAGGGAATAGTAATTGTAGACCTACTTATCCTTCAAGTTTTAACAGTAATCCAAAATTTAAGGAGAAGAAGTTTTCTATAGAAGAAGTGGTGTTACAAATGGGAAATCAGTTACAAAGTCAAGGATCTACAATTAAAAATAATGAGATTTGATTGGGACTAATAGTAAATTCATTAAGTAGTAGATTCCAAGGAACACATCCTAGTAATACAGAAATAAATTCGAAAGACCAGAATATAGAGCAAGTAAAAGCCGTTCAACTCAGAAGTGGAAGAGAATTAGAAGGTAGATTTCAAAAAGAGACTGAAGTAGAGAGAGGAGGTTGAAGAACCAAAAGAAAACACTCTAAAAGGTTTGGAGAGACCTATTTCTCCACTTAAAGTTGATTTGGAAAAACCATCACCTCCATTTCCTCAGAGGCTTTGACAACAAAGGTTGGATAAGCAATTTTCAAACTTTATGGAAATTTTTAGAAAGCTTACAATTAATATTACATTTACTGAAGCTCTAGAACAAGTACCATGATGTGTGAAGTTTATGAAGGATATTCTTAACAGGAAAAGGAAGTTTGAAGATAATAAGACTGCTGCACTTAGTGAGGAGTGCAATGCTATAATTCAGAAAAAGCTTCCTGAAAGCTTAAAGATTCTGGTAGCTTTACAATTCCATGTGCAATAGGAGACAAATTTTATGGGAAAGCTTTATTTTATTTAGAAGCAAGCATCAACCTTATGTCATTATTAATATTTAAAAGATTGGGATTATGAGAAATAACCCCTACTACAGTAACTCTGCAGTTAACATATCGTTCAATAACTTATCTTAAAGGATTTATAGAAGATGTCCTAGTTAAAGTAGATCAATTTATTTTTCCTGTTGATTTTATTGTGCTAGATATGGAGGAAGATAAGGAGATACCTATTATTTTGACGAGACCTTTCCTAGCCACAGGAAAAGCAATGATAGATTTGCATAAAAGAGAATTAACTATGTGTGTTAATGATCAAACAATTACATTTAATATTTCTAAATCAATGAATTACCCTGCAAAAGGTAAAGATGATGAATGCTATATACTTGATGTTATAAGATATTTAAGTGAACACCATTTGAAAATAAATTATGAAGAGAAATCTGAGATGAAAGAGTTGGAACACGAGCAAGGAGAGGAATTAGATCAGTATGAAGATTTATATAAGGAAGATTTAAACTATGCTTGAGAAAGTTTTGAAGTTTTGGACGCAATAGAAAAAGATACATCATTGTGTCCATCAATTGAAAAACCTCCCAAGCTTGAGTTGAAGTTGCTTCCTAAACATTTTAAATATGCCTTTTTATTTAATTCCTCTATATTACCTATTATAAATTCCTTAAAATTAACTACAGAAGAAGAACAGAGTTTCATGAGAACTTTAAAGAGTTATAAGAAAGCCTTTGGATGGAAGATTGCTGATATAAAAGGAATCAATCCTTCAATTTGTAGGCATAGAATTAATATGGAAGAATTGCAAACCCAAGGATGATCCTCAAAGGATATTGAATCTTATTATGAAAGTAGATGTTAAGAAAGAAATTTTAAAGTGGTTAAATGCTAGAATTATCTAACCTATTTTAGATAGTGCATGGGTTAGTCCAATTCACTCTGTTCCTTAGAAAGAAGGAGTGACTGTTACTTTGAATGAACATAATGAATTACTACTAAGAAGATAAGTCACAAGATGGTGAATATGCATTGATTATATAAAACTAAATCTCGGCACTTGAAAAAATCATTTTCCACTACCCTTTATAGATCAGAAGCTAGATAGACTAGCTAAGCATAAATACTTTTATTTTCTAGATGGATATACTGGTTATCACCAAATACATATAGCACATGAGGATCAAGAGAAAACAACTTTTACCGGTCCTTATGGACATTTTCTTTTAGAAGAATGCCCTTTGGTTTATGTATTGCACCTGCTACATTTTAAAGATGCATGATGGTTATTTTTTGTGATTTATTTGTAAAAGGTATTAAAGTTTTATGGATGATTTTTGAGGGTTTGGAACTTCATTTGACTCGTGTTTAGAACATATATCAAAAGTTCTTAAGTGATGTGAAGAAACAAATTTAGTCCTTAATTGGGAAAATGTCAATTTATGGTAGCAGGAGGAATATTTTTGGGACATCAAATTTCAGAAAATGGTATGGAACTAGACCCTAAAAAAATTAAAGTGATCGCTAATTCACCCTTCCCAACAAGTGTGAAGGAAATTAGGAGCTTTTTAGGACATGCTCGATTCTACAGGCGTTATATTAAAGTCTTTTAAAAATTATTAAGCCTCTATGCCATTTACTTGAAAAAGATGTAATTTTCAATTTTGATGAAGAGTGCATAAAAGCTTTTAAATTATTAAAAGAAAAATCAGTCACTGCACTAATTACTATTTCACGAGACTGGGAAAAACCTTTTGAATTATTGTATGATGCTATTGATTATGCTATTGGAGTTGTTTTAGGACAAAAGCATGAAAGATTTTAAAAGTTATTTACCATATTAGTAGAACTCTTAATGAAGCTCAAATTAATTATACAACAAGTGGGAAGGAGTTATTAGCAATGGTATATGCTTTTGATAAATTTAGATTAAACATAATTGAAACTAAATTTATAGTGCATACAGAACATTCTGCTATTAAATATTTAATGAAAATGAAGGATACAAAATAAAGATTGATAAGATGGGTTCTTCTTCTGCAATAATTTGACTTTGAAATAGTAGATAGGAAGGAGTTGAGAACAAAATTGCAGATCATTTGTCTAGGCTTGAATTAGAAAAAGCACTTTATTTTAAAAATGAAATTAATGAACGTTTTTCAGATAAAGAATTGTTCAATGTTAACGAGTGGGGTGTTCCATGGTATGCCGACATTGTGAACTTCATTGTTAGTGATATTAAACCATACGTAATGAAATACCAAGAGAAGAGGAAACTTATATCTGAAGCTAAGACTTATTTTTGGGATGACCCATTTTTATATAAACAAGGAAATTATCTTGTTATTCCAAAATGCGTACCTTTAAAAGAAACTTATGAAATTATCCAAAAATGTCATAATTCTGATTTTGGGGGACATTTTGGTGTTGATAAAACAACATACAATATTTAACAAGCTGGACTTGTTTTGGCATACAATCTTTAGAGATGTTAATGCTTATATAAACTCTTGTGATCAATGTCAACAAGTAGGTAATATTTCTAAGAGGAATGAGATGCCCTTCAATTATGTGTTAGAAGTTAAGATATTTAATATTTCGGAGTTAGATTTTATGGGACCATTTATATCATCTTTTGGAAATTTATATATATTGTTAACAGTAGATTATGTATCCAGATGGATAGAAGCTATTGGTTTACCTTGTTGTGATGCTCAAAGTGTTTCAAAAGTTTTGAAAATGAACATTTTTTTGTAGATTTAGGATGCTGAGCGTAATGATAACTTATGGGGGAAGTCATTTTAGAAATGCAATAATGAAGAAATTATTAAAAAAAATATTATGTTAATCATAGAATTGCTATTGCTTATCATCCTTAGACAAGTGGTTTGACTGAATTATCCAATTGTGAAACTAAAAGAATATTAGAAAAATTTGTAAATCGAAATAAAATGAATTGGTCAGCTAAACATGACTATGCTTTGTGGGCTTATAAGACTGCATACAGAACTTCTATAGGAATGTCCACATACATGCTAATATTTGGGAAAGTGTGTCACTTACCAGTTCAACTTGAGGATAAAGCAAATTGGGTAACTAAAGAATTTAATTACAATTCGGAAGATGCTCGTGAGAAGAGGTTATTGCAATTGAATGAGCTTGAAGAGATAATGAATGAATCTTATGAAAGTGCTAAGATTTACAAATAAAAGATGAAGATGTGGCATGATCGAAGGATTCTAACTAAAAATTTTCAGCCAAGGCAGCAAGTTTTGCTTTATATTGTAAGGTTAAGATTTTTTCTAGGAAAACTTAAGTCCAGGTGGATGGGCCCATTTATTGTGATAAAAGTTCATTCCTATGGAGCTGTGGATATCAAAGATCCTAAAACTGATAAAATATTCAAAGTGAATGGTCATAGACTAAAATCCTATTTTAGGTGATCAACTTAAATTAAATATTTTTTTGATTTTGGGTTAACCAGAATAAGCACTGGTTACGTCAGGCTGACGACGTTAAACCTAACACTCTGTGTGAGGCACCCCAAAGTTATCTCTGTGTTTGTTTTTATGTTGTTGTTAGTGATTTAGAAAATTATGGTAGTATTTTGACTATATATTGAGTTAGTGATTATTCTAAGACCTTAAAAGATGACTTAAACATGTTAGAACGAATGTTTGGACATTAACTTGACCTGTGCTAACTTGAGCACTGCGCTTAAGCACCAAAATCCGATGCTTAAGTTCAACAGTTAAAAAACATGTGTGAATTTGGTTTCTAGAAGTTCTAAGCGCGATTAGTTAGCTTGAACGTGTGAGAGCAGTTCCAGGACGTGCATAGGAGTTATGTAGATGGTTTAGAGCCTATAAATAGAAGGGAACAAAGAGAAATTTCACCACAGCTTCAGTTAAACCTTCAAATCTAAGTGAAAAAAGAGAAGTTTTGAAAAATTTCATCTTGGGAGAGTGATTTGATGAAGGAGGAAGTCAAGAGTTAAATAACGATTTCCTAGCCGTTAGTATCGATGGAATAGCGGATAAAATGACTAAAATTGAGGCTATCGTTGCTTCAATTGAAGAAAAAGTGATGGAAGTTAACGCACATCTGGATCATATGAGATGGAAACTTAAGATACGGTTTAGCTATGCCGGTTTTATAGAAGAAGCAGACAAGGCAATGTATTTGTAGAATAAGTGGATTGAAGAAGATTACACCAGAGTTATTAATCATCATCAATTCTTTCATATATATGTTCCAAATGCTGAAGGAGAGATTAGTGATAGGCCAAATATTTTTCCATCTACTAGGGAATGGAATTAAGTTCGTGATTTAGAGTTTATGTGTTTAGTGTTTGTGTATGTGTGCTTGTTTATGTTAAATGTTTAATGTGTGTTTTATGTTATTAAGATCTAGTATTATGTTTAGGAATTTTCTCATTCAAGACTATTTGGATTGAGAATCTATGTATTTGAAAGTGTTTGTAATCGTTCGTAAATTAATATACATGTTTTGTTTGTGCGAAATTTTGTGTTATTTAGTGTTGAATCAAATTAGTTTAAATTGGTGAATCCTGAGTTAGAGAAGAGATAAGAAGAAATGAAATAGTATATAAAATGTTTTGAGACCATATAGGGTTGGTTGACTTAGGCTAGACATACATTTGACTTAAATTAAAAAACATCAAAATTTGTGCACTGGCGCCTAAGTTCTAAAATCCATGCTTAAGCGCTGTCTAAACATAAAGACTGGCGCTTAAGCGCTGATTCATGAAAACCTGTTTGCGAATGATTTTAAATGAATTTTTAGGTAAAAAACACCATTATCAGACCTCTCTTTGTCTTCTACCTCGGTTTTTCATGAATTGGGAGCTCGGGCATCACCTATTTTGAAAATTTCTTAGTGGATTCAAGCCAAATTTGTTAGATTTGATCTTCTTGAGGTAAGACCTTCACTTCTATGCAAAAATTTTTGATTTTCACCATGCATTTTGCGCACAGTCACGAGCTACCTGAAAATCACTATTCATGGTAAAAATTTGAGAAAAAATGATGGAAAACGCATAGATTTGTTAGTTTAAGCTTTTAGGAGTTGAATTTGGAGTTGATTGTGGAATTTATTTCGAATTTTATACATTTTTTAGAAATGGCAACAAGAATGAAGAGAAACATGAAAAATCTTTATGTCATTCAAGTAAATTTGTTAGTTCAAGAGCTTAGGATCGGTACAGTGATGCACTTTCTTCGAGGAAATTAATTCCTGAGCGATGTTTCAAAAGTTTGGGAGGAGATGTAGAAGAGTTGATTGTTAGCCTCAAGTGGGAGCAGTTCTGTTATTTTTCTGCTATCGTTGTAATTTCTGTAGTACGAGAGTTCTATGCTAATCTGTCTGAGGCTGATGAAGGAGTCATAATGAGGGGGAAGACAGTACCATCTTCTCCTGAGGTAATTAATAACTTTATCATTTCCCTCCAAGTAATTTGTGTTTTTATTCACACTATAGTCCTACTGCGGAGGAGCTAGATGATATTATTCCATCTTTGACTGATGGAAGAGGGTTATGGAAGATTACAAATAAAACAAGAGTAAACTTTTCTACTTCAAAGTTGGATGCCACTGCAAAGGCATGACATTATTTTATTTCTGCTCATATGCTGCCTACAAATCATTTGAGTGAAGTGACTCAAGAGAGAGTAACTTTAAGTAGTTTAAGCCAATTGATATTAGAGGATTAATTTATGGAGTTATTACCAATTCTGCTGCCGCAGCTACTACTGCAGATTTGGGATTTACATC
>NEWO01002218.1:0-15348 GCA_003013225.1 Phalaenopsis aphrodite
TGAATTGGAAAAAATAATTAGAAAAATTAGAAAACATAAAGGATCTCTACAACTATCATAGGAAATGACGAACACTCACATAATAACTTAGATAATCAAACAGTTGAAATTGAATCTCATAATGTATAGAGGCCTTTAAGGAATTATGCAAACCCTGCGACAGATGAAACGCACCTTAGTATACAAACTTCTATTGTAGCAGTATACTCATTTGAGCTGAAACCTGCTATATTCCAAATGGTCCAGAACAATCTGTTTGGGGGAACTCCATTTGAGGATCCAAACTTACACCAAGCTATTTTTATAGAATTGTGTGCTACATTTAAGTATAACGGTGTGTTAAATAACATTGTTAGACTTAGGTTATTTCTTTTTTCCTTAAGAGATAAAGCTAAAATATGGTTGAACTCTTTAGCACCTGTATTTATTAGAATATGGGAAGATTTAGCTCAGAAATTTCTTGCTAAGTATTTTTTAGTATAAAAAATTGTTAAGCTTAGAATTTTTTTCACATCATTCACTCAATATGATGGTAAGTCAATGTATGAAACATGAGAATGATTTAAAGAACTCCTTAGAAAGTGTCCACTTTACACTTTATTAGATTGGTTAATTATTCAAACATTCTACAATTGGTTAGTAGGATCCCTTAGATCCATCTTCGATGCTGCTACCGGTGGTTCATTGATGTCAAAACTATTTTATGAAGCATATTCTTTAATTGAAAATATGGCTACCAGTGTTCATGATAATGATGTAATTTCAATTCTTGCTTCTCATGTTGCAGCAATATCTAGGAAGTTAGATCAGTTTGAGATAAACTTATCTAAAATACCTCAAGTAAAAGAAGAAAATTCATTAAAACAAATGATTGATTCTCAATCACCATCTTTAGAGACTTTATATGCAATTAATAGCAGACCCAATAACCTGTATTCTAATTATTATAACCCAGATTAGAAAAATCACCCTAGTTTTAAATGGAATAATAACTCTCGGAGGGGCAGCAATGGGGAAACAATCAAGCAAACTCATTAAGTAACTGGAACAACTAAGATAGTACTAATTATAGATATTCTTTTCCTGTAGGTTTTAACAAATAACCAATAATTCAAAGAGAAGAATTTTTCTATAGAGGAAGTGGTGTTGCAAATGGGAAACCAATTACAAAGTCAAAATACTGCAATTTGAAATATAGAAAATCAATTGGGACAAATTATTAACACACTTAGCAATAAGACCTAAGGAACTCTTCCTTGTAACATTGAAATTAACCCGAAAGATAAAAAACAAAGAGAAAATTGAAGTTGTTAAACCAAGGAGTGGCAGTGATTTAGATGCTGAAGTTCAAAAAGAGATAGAGGTTGAGAGACAGACTGGGAAAACTGAAAAGTCTACAGAAAGTATTCCTAAGGATTTGGAAAAACATATCTCTCCAACTATGATCAATTTTAAAAAACCACCACCTCCTTTTCCTCAAGGACTTAGACAGTAGAAGCTAGATCAACAATTTTCTAAGTTTTTGTAAATATTTAAGAAGCTTACCATAAATATTTCTTTTGTTGAAGCGCTAGAAAAAATGCCCAGTTATTTTAAGTTTATGAAAGATATTCCAAATATGAAAAAGAAGTTTGGAGATTATGAAATTGCTGCATTTAGTGAAGAGTGTAGTGCAATAATTCAGAAGAAGCATCCTCAAAAACATAAGTAACCTAGTAGTTTCACTATTCTTTATGTGATAGGAGAAATATTTTATGGAAAATCTCTATGTGACTTAGGTGCTTGTATTAACATTATGCCCTTTTTTATATCTAGAAGGTTAGGTTTAGGAGAGATTTCTCTCACGACTGTAACCCTTCAGTTAGGTGATCAATTGATCACATATCCGAAAGGTGTTGAAGAGAGTACTAGTGAAGGTAGATAAATTTATCTTTCATGTAGATTTCATTGTTTTAGATATGGAGGAATATAAAGAAATGCTAATAATTTTAGGAAGACCATTCCTTGTTTTCGGACAAGCTATGATAGATGCATGATTCTACGAAGATTTTCCTATTTTTAAGATCCATTTCAATGTATTTTCGTGTCTATTAATTGTAATTCATGTTTTCACCAAGAGTTGCTTCAAAAACTCCTTCAAAATTCATCTAAATTGGCTAACTTTTCATCATAACTACCTCTGGCAAGTAAGTGCGAGGTCTTAGGCACTTAGGCTCGGCTTTTTTTTCTCTTGGCACTTAAGTGTCAGTCTTAGGCGCTTAGGCGCCACAGTTCATTTTCACACCTTCTTCTTTTTTGCTCCAAATTTGATTCTTTTTCACTCCTTTCACCATTTTTCTACCATTTAAGTGTACCTGAAAGAAAAACACAAGAATATATTCCATTAAAGTGCAATATCCTAAAAAATAGGTATAAAACGGTGTACATAAATGATATATATTTTAGGTCCTCCTACTACAGTAAGAGGAGTTATGAGTTTCTTAGGACATGTTGATTTCTACAGACAATATATTAGATATTTTTCAAAAACCACTAAGTCTTTGTGCCAACTTTTAGAAAAAGATGCTTTATTTGATTTTAATCATGAGTGCATAAATGCCTTTGAATTTCCAAAAGAAAAAATAATCACCTCTACAATTATTATTTCATGTGATTGGGGGAAATCATTTGAGTTGATGTGTGATGGGAGTGATTATGAAATTAGAGATATTTTAGGATAATAATATGATAAAATTTTTAATGTAATATACTATGCTAGTAAGAATCTTAATGAAGCTCAAATTAATTATACTACTACGGAAAAAGAGTTTTTAGCAATAGCATTTGTATTTGATAAATTTAGACTTAATCATATAGGTACTAAATGTTTTATGCATACAAATCACTCTACTATTAAATATCTGATGCTAAGGAATGATGAAAAACTAAGGTTAATCAGAAGGGTCATTCTGATGCAAGAATTTAATTTTTAAGTAGTAGATAGGAAAGGAACTGATAATCAGATTGTTGATCATCTATCTAGGCTTGAACAAGAATATACAGTTAAACTTGAAAATAAAATCAATGAATATTTTCCTGATGAAAAATTATATATTGTAATTTAATGGTGTGTTCCATAGTATGCCGACATTGTTAATTTCATAGTTAGTAACATTTTACCCTAAGATTTGACTTACCCATTACAAAATAAATTTATACATGATACAAGATCTTACTTCTGGGATGACCCATATTTATATAAACAATACAAGCACCAAATTATTTGAACATGTGTACCTATGGAAGAACTCTACAAATTATTCAAATATGTCATGATTATGACTTTGGGTGACATTTTGGGATTGATAAGCTTAATATAAAATTTTATAATCTGGATTTTAATGGCCTACAATATTTAGATATGTTAATACTTCTGTGAAAAGATGTGATCAATGTCAGCTGATAGACAATATTTCTAGAAGAAATAAAATGCCCTTCAATTTTAATTTAGAAGTTGAAATTCTTGATCCTTGTGGTTTAGACTTTATAGGACCATTTATGCCATCTTTCAAAAATATATAGATTTAGTTGTAGTGGACTATATTTCAAGGTGGATAGAAGTGGTTGTTTTACCTCGTTGTGATGCTTGAAGCGTCGCAAAATTTTTAAAGTGAAATATTTTTAGTAGATTTGGGATGTCGAGAGTAATAATTACTGATGAGGGAAGTCATTTCAAGAATAAGTAGATTGAAACATTAGTTAGAAAATATGGTATTAAACATAAAATTGCTATTTTTTATCATCCTCAGACTGTTGGTCTAGCAAAATTATCCAACCTAAAAATTAAAAGAATTTTAGATAAAACTGTCAATCCTAATAGGGTGGGCTTTTCTGATAGACTAGATGGAGTGTTATGGGCTTATAGGACATATAAAACTCTTATAGGAATGACCCCCTATAAACTCATATTTAGGAAGGCTTGTCACTAGTAGAACTGGAGCATAAAGCTTATTGGGCTATCAAATAATTTAATTATAATTTGAAAGATGCTGGTAAAAAATAACTATTGCAATTGAATGATTTTAGGAGATCAAAAAAATGTTATGAAAATTCAAAGATTTATAAAGAAAAGAAGAAATTATGGCATGATAGAAGATTTTAAGAAAAGATATAGAACCTAGATAAGAAGTTTTATTATACATTTCTAAATTGAAATTATTTCTTGGGAAACCAAAGTCTTGGTGGATGGGGCCATTCATTTTGGTGAAAGTTGGTGCGAGTAGATTTAGTGCATTATTTTTGCAATTATTTTTCAATATTAGAAAATACACACGACAAATATGATAATAAATATGCAATGTAATACCAACAAAAATAACTTTCATAAAAATAGTTTATCTTTAAAACTTTCTTAAACTGTCAAATCCGCTTTAAGAATAATGCAAGTATACGCATCAGCCAAGCAAAAAAGGGCTTTAATAGAGTCCTAGATATCGATCCCATAGTGAAGTTGGAAATGCCTGTAAATTGTTCTTAAGATTATAATGTAAAGTATTATTTTAAAAATATAAAAAATAAAGTGTGAAGTTTGAATATTAACTACTAAAGTGAAAGCTATTTAAAATGCAGTTGAAAGACAAAGTTAATTACCAAAAACTAAACTTTTAAAAGTAAAATTACGAAAACTAAACGAAATTTTCATTGACGGAAATTTCAAATTTAAGAAAGCATCCTTTTTCTTACAATGAGCATATGGATTGTGAAGAAATTAAAATCATTTGAATATATATATATATATATATATATATATATATATATATAAACTGTTTTGTGCCAAATAGGAGAAATCCTATTATTTACGCTCTTCGGAGTGCTATAAAGAATATTGACTAATTCAGAGTTTGGTCATTAATTCTGTGGTTAGGCTTCGAGGATACTGGCCGTCACTCCCACTACTCTCTCCTTTGAGGGCTAACAATCTTGCGTCAGTTTCCAATCAACTGGACCAAGTTGGTGATTTTAATATGTCACCTTAAAATCTCTAATTTTGCATCTAATAAAGTATATTTCTCTATTTATTTGCACTCAAGTCCATGGATGACATACTCTCCCATGAAATCAAATGTGATTCTCTCTATGTTGTAGAAATCAAAGCTCTTTCGGAACATATGCTTCTTAATATATTTTAACATTTGAATTGGTCAGATCGAAAAGTAAATGAAGATCGGAGTTCAAATCATCATAGATTATTAACATTTAAAACCATAGAAAAAAAAATTACTTCTTCGAAAAACCATATTTCAAAGTAGGGAGAAGGATAAAGAAGACTACTAAGAATTCATGAGAAGGATACGACAAAACATAGATTTCATATATAAAAATAAGTTTACAAAAAAAATAAAATAAAAGACACAACTTATCTCACAATCTATCCCAAGAAAATCCATAGAAGTTCTCTCCAAGCCTTTCTCTCTTTACAAGAACTCTCAATTCTCTCTTAGAAGTGTAGTGAAGAAGAAATCTCTTACATTCTCTCTCCTCTTACAACCCTAGAAGAAAATCTCCAAGCCCTTGACTTTCTCTCTCCATCTCTTCCTCTTGCATTTCATGCCAACCCCCTTTCACGTCACCCACAAACTCTTTGAAGTCTTCTTCTTTTATTTTAGGCAGTCTCCTTTCAAAAGAAATTCAAAATTCTCTCGTAAAGTCAACTCTTTTGAATTCAAAAGATGTGTCATTTGATCTAAGAGACATCCCTTCATAAAAGAATCTTCCAAAGTGTCTGGACGCATTGAATTATTACAAAATGTGTTTAGAACAAGTGTCCCATTGAAAATCCATGCAAAATTTTTCTCAAACCGCCTTAATCTGCAAAATGTTGTCTCTGGTGCATGATATTTTAAATATTGTGCATCATGCGCCAAGGCTCTGTCAAACGGCGCACCAAGCGCCAGATTCCCAAAATTCACTATTTTGGCTCCAAATTTTTTCCTTTATGCTACTTTTGCTCCTAATTTTTAAAAATGATATACCAGCAACAAAAACACAAAAATATCCTTCTTTAAAGTGCAATATCACCAAAAAATGCATAAAATATATACTAAAAAAAACATGTTTGTTTTGGTGTATCAAAAGTCTATCCATATGGTGTTATGAATATCAAGGATCTGAAAAATTATAGAATTTTTAAACTAATTGACATAGGTGAAATCCTTACTTTGATGCAAGTAGATCTATATTTAATGAAACTTTAATGTTGGGTCAACCTGAGTGAGTAGTGAATATGTCGGGCGGACTATTTAAACCAAGCGCTTTGTGGGAGGTAACTCGTAGTTATTTGAGTAGATTAATTTTGGTTTGTTGAGATTTTATTGTATGTGTTTTCTTGATTGTATTTTATGTTTGAAAGTCACACATGTTATGTTACTACTTAAAAAGCTTTATTTCAAGACCTATGGGATGTTAGGATGTGTATTTGGACCTGAGGTGAACCAGTGTTCAGTTGTGCACTAGCACTTAGGCGTCAAGATCTGACGCCTAGGCTCCAGCATACAGAGAGTATGGCGCCTAGGTGCCCAAATTTGGCGCTTAGGTGCCACAGTTACTGAATTGCGATTATGGCAGCTTCTCAGTTTTTATGAAAATTTTCTCCATTAAAAACCCCCTACAATTTTCATTTCATTTTGTTCTTCATCAATTAGAGGCTTATGGAAGTGAAGGAAGTCTGGAGATGTCATCACATTTCAAGATTCATGGATTTTATTGCTCTGGCGAGTTCAACTCATGGAGATTTTGATCAAAAAAGTTTCATAAGCAAGGATGCGCAAAGGCTTCATGATAGAACTCTGGTAAAGAAGAAGTTGATTAGAGAAAGAGGATTTATCATGCCCAGAGGTTAGGTAGAGCCAACTATAGTGCAAAGTTGATGGGAAGAGTTTTGTTACACCAATGTCACCGTTGTTATATCTATCTGGAATGAATTCTATTCAAATCTTCATGGATAAAATCATGGATTGGTTTATGTTTGAAGTAAGTCAGTACCTTTCGATACACCAAAATAATATACTATTTTAAGTACATATTTTATGCATATTTTTTGTGATATTGCATTTTAAAGAATGATATTTTTGTATTTTTGTTGCAAGTATATCATTTTTAGGCATTTGGAGCAAACATGACAATAAAGGCAAAATTTGAAGCAAAAATAACTAATTTTGCATTATGGGGCATCATGCACCAGATCAACGCATCATGCACCAAAATCCAGTGAGTTGTTGCATGATGCGTCAGATCGGGGAATCATGCGTCAGAGACAACTTTTTCAAATTCAGGTAGTTCAAGAGAATTTTTGCATGAATTTTTAAATGGGTGCTTGTTCTACGCACCTTATGGAGTAATTCAATGCATCTAGACACTTTGGAAGATTCTTTATGAAGGGATATGACTCTTGGATCAAATGACACATCTTTTGAATTCAAAAGAGTTGACTTTTGGAGGGAATTCTTTCAAGTGGAGGCAGTCCAAATTGAAGGAGAGACTTCATAGAGTTGAGAGAGGCTTTGGTGTGTGATGTGGGAGACAAAGAGAGAGAAAGTGGTGTGAGTTAGAGAGAGAAAGAGAATCGAATTTTCTTCGTTGCATTTCTAAGAGAGAATTGGGAGTGATTGTAAAGAGAGAAAGGCTTCGAGAGAAATTCTAGGGATTTACTTGGGAAGGATTGTGAGATAAGTTGTACATTTATTTCTTTTCTTTTGTAAACTTATTTTTATATATGAAATTCATGTTTTCTCGTATCTTTCTCATGAAATCTGAGTAGTTTTCTTTTTCCTTCTCCAAACTTTGAAGATATAGTTTTGTTAAGAATAGATTTTATTTTCTATGGTTTTAAATGATGATAATTTGTGATGATTTGAACTTCGATCTCCATTTACTTTTAGATCTGGCCATTTGAAATGTTAAAACTTGTTGAGAGACATATGTTCTTAAATGAGATATGATTTCTACAATATAGGAGAATCACATTTGATTTCATGGGAGAGTATGTAATTCATGGGATTGGGTGCAAATAAATAGGGAAATATACTTTTGTTGGATGCAGAATTAGAGATTTTAATTTGGCAGATTAAAATCCCCAATTTGGTTCAGTTGATTGGAAACTAATGCGAGATTATTAGCCCTGAGGGGAAGGAGTCGTGGGAGCTCTAGAGTGGCAGTCAGTATCCTCTCAGCCTAACCACGGAATTAGGGATCAAACTCTGGATTAGTCAATGTTATTTATAGCACTTAGAAGAGGGTAAAGAATAGAATTGATCCTATTTGACGCAAAATAGTTTTTACATATATTTTTTCAAATGATTTCAATTTCTTAATAAACCATATACTCATTGTAAAGGGGAATGATGCTTTCTTAAATTTAAACTTTCCGTCACGACAAAAATTTTATTTAGTTTTCATAATTTTACTTTTGAAAGTATAGCATTTACTTTAGTTTAATTTTTGTAATCTTACATCTCCATTTTAATTAGCTTTCACCTGAGTAGTCAATTTTCAAACTTTGCACTTTACTTTTATATTTTGTTTTGTTTTTATTATAAAATAATTTTCATAATTTATTTTACAATTTTTCAACTCTCCAGTGGGAACGAAATCTAGGACTCCATTAGAGTCATTTATTACTTGAACAATACGTATACTTGCATTAATATTAAAAGAGATTTGGCAGTTTAAAAAGATTTTTAAAAGATAAATTATTTTTATAAAAATTATTTTTTTTGGGGATTATATTGCATATTATTATAAATCTGCATGCATCAAGTTTTTGGCGTCGTTGAGTAGTATCAACTTCTTAATATTTGTATATATAAATCTTGTGTCATGTTTTTGGTGCCGTTGCTGGGGAAGTAATGAAAAATATTAGTATTTTATTTTCTTTTATTTCAAAAAAAATAAAAAATAAAAAAGAGTGTTTGTATTTTAGTTTGAATATTTTCTTATATAAGTGTGTTTTCTTTTTTTTAATTACCTGTTTTAGTTTATTTATGTGTAGTGTAAGATCTGAAAATTCAGTCACTTACGACTCTAAGTTAGAAAGAACTATTAGAAAAATTCAAAAATAACAAAAAGAGAAAGATCAGTTTAGCAAAATGGCTTGTAATTTAAACAATTTTAGAAATAAAAATGAACATCATCAATGAAAATGAACATCATCAATATAGTTCTAAAAGATAAACTTTTTTATAAAAAGTAATTTTTGTTGGGATTATATTGCATATTTATTATAAAAATGCCTGCATCAAGTTTTTGGCATCGTTGAGTGTTGTTAACTTCTTAAATATTTTTATATATAAATTTCAAGTCAACTTTTTTGCGTCGTTGTCGGGGAAGTAACGGAAAACATTAGTATTTTATTTCAAAAAAAATAAAAATAAAATAAGAGTGTTTGTAGTTTAGTTTGAACATTTTCTTATTTAAGTGTGTTTGATTGTTTTTAATCACCTATTTTAGTTTGTTTATGCATAGTGTGAGATCTGAAAATTTAGTCCCTTATGACTCTGAGTTAGAAAGAACTGTTAGAAAAATTTGAAAATAACAAATAGAGAAAGATTAGTTTAGTAAAATGGCTTGCAAATTAAACAGTGCTGGAAAAGAAAATGAACATCATTAGAGACCTTTAAGAGATTATGCAAATCCTACAGCAGATGAAATTCATTTGAGTATACAAAATCTTGTTGTAGCTGTCAATTCATTTGAACTTAAACCTTCAATTATCCAAATAGTTTAAAATAATCAGTTTGGAGGAACACCTAATGAAGATCCTAATTTACACCTTGCTAGTTTTCTAGAATTGTGTGCTACATTTAAATATGATGGAGTGTCAAATGATGTCGTTAGACTTACACTTTTTCCTTTTTTCATTAAGGGATAAAGCTAAGATGTTGTTAAACTCATTAGCACCATGAACTATTAGAATATTTGGAGATTTATTCCAAAAATTCTTATCTAAATATTTCTCACCTTCAAAAGCTGCTAAGCTTAGAAATGATATCACATTTCTTTTTCAGTTTGAAGGGGAATCGATTTATGAAGCCTGGGAAAGATTTAAAGATCTCCTTAGAAAGTGTCCACACCATGCATTGCCAAATTGGTTAATAATTCAAACTTTTTATAATGGGTTGGTTTGATCTCTTAAATCGATAATTGATGTTGTTGCTGGTGGATCATTAATGTCAAAACCATTCGATGAAGCATATTCATTAATTGAAGAGATGAAAATTAATAATTTTTAATGGCCCTCTAAAAGGGTAAAACCAAAAAGAGTAGTTAGTATACATGATTCTGATGTTATATCTATTTTAGCTGCCCAAATAGTTGTTATATCAAAGAAGATAGACCAATATGGAATGAATTATTTTCAGATAGCACCTGTTCTTGATGAAAACTCATCGGGACAAATGATAGAATCTCAATCTTCTTATGAGACTTTAAATGCAATAAAATTTTTTTCTAATAATCCTAATGTCAATTATTATAATTCTGGTTGGAAGAATCATCCAAATTCTAGTTGGAGTAATAATAATTCTAATACTGCAAATCTGCAATGGGGAAACAACATTGTGAACCCATTTGGAAACTCCAACACTTAAGGGAACCGAGCTTATAAACCTTATTACCCCTCGGATTTTACTAATTTGCAGAGTAAGGTAAAAAAGTTATCAATGGGAGAATTGATATTGTAAATGGGTAGTCACTTACAAAGTCAAGGATCTGCTATCAGAAAACATAGAAAATCAATTAGGATGTATTGCTACTGCACTTAGCAATAGATCTCCAGGAATATTGCCTAGTAATGCTGAAGTAAATCCTAAAGATCCGAACAAAGAGAAAATTAATGTTATTCAACTGAGAAGTGAAAAAAATTAGAAAACAGAGTTCAACAAGAAGTTGAAGTTAAAAAAGATAAGGTGGAAAATGAAAAATCTGGTGAAGATTTTCATTTTGAGTCAGAAAATCCTATTAAGCCAATAAAAATCACTATAGAAAGACCACCACCTCCATTTACTCAAAGATTGAAGAAAAAACATAGAAATAATCAATTTTTGAAATTTTTGGAAATATTGAGGATATTAATGATAAACATTCCATTTTTTAAGGCTTTGGAACAAATGTCAAGCTATGTGAAGTTCATGAAGGATATACTTAACAAGAAAATGAAGTTTGTAAATAATGAAACTGTTACACTCGGCGAAGAGTGTAGCACTATAATTCAGAAAAAAGCCTCCTAAAAAACTTAATGATCCTAAAAGTTTTACATATCCTTGTGCTATTAGAGAATGATTTTATGGAAAAGCTTTATTTGATTTAGGAGTTAGTATTAATCTTATGTCATTATCAATTTTCATAAGGTTGGCCTCTTGACCTCATTTTTGGTTGAGGTTTAGTTTTTCCTCTTTAGTAGCCTAGGGTCTAGCCATAAGACTTTTCTTGTTGACTATTCCTAGAAAACTAGACATGGAACCCTCACCACTAGAAATTCCAAACCCTTCTCCACTCAACTTGAAGTTCCACATATTGCTCTCAACCTCTAAATACTTAGTAGGTGGGGTCACTGTGGGGGAAACTCAGGATGAGTAACCCTTAGGATTGCTGGACCTTAGGGTTGACCTTGGGTGTTGGTCTGGAGCTAAGGCATTCACTACACTCATCTACACTCACAATCACTCACAAGCCTGAACTCAAATTTCTAGCCTAGATCCCTTGATCTTTTGGGATACTCATGTAGATGGTCCCCTAAACCTACTAGCCCTAGGGCTATGGTTTGGCTAAGACCACTATGTAAAGGACCCAAAATGGGGTTCTTATTGGTCCATGACATATTGGTGATGTTTGGTGCCTCAAATCTACCAAAATACCCATCTTGGCCTTTTACCCATAAAACACCCCCAAATTATCAAAATACCCCTCCATAGCCAAAAATTCCAAAAATTCCCAGAAAATCTCAGTAAATCCCAAATATTCCCAATTTCATTTCTCTCAACGACCATATGACCCAATTTGGCCAATTTGACCATCTTTAACCAAAAGCCTCAAACTGCCCTATAAATACCAAATTTCCCCAAATCCAACTCAAATGTCCACCAATTTGACCTCAATTGTCCCCAATTCCAATCCTAAACTCAAATTCACTATTCATAGGATGAAACTAAACCAAATCCAAACTCAATTGGTCCATGATTTGAGCCCAATGTTAATTTGGGTCAAAACCCCAATTTGGACCATATGACCTAATCTCACCAAATTGAGCCCATAGCCTAGTCAATTGGCCTCAACTAATGTTGAAAAATCTTTATAACATTCCTATACATCAAAATCAACCATCAATCAGCATTGGTGAAGTCTGAAATCTATTTGATTTTCGCTTAAATCCAAAATTCCCAAATTTTGCTCCAAATTGGCTAAGTCCCCAAAATTCACCCAATTGATTGCCTTAACCTCCAAATTGGCATCCAATTCAAGTTGGGAACTCTTCATGAGGTCCCTATTAACTATTTAAAATAATCAATTTGGACTTAGCCCAAGGCTAACCCAAGCTAGACCCAAGCCTAGCCCAACATGACCAAATTGATTAAAGTTCAAAATTCCCTCAAATTGACCCTTCAATTGGACTCAAAACCACTTCCATCCTTCACCAAAGTTGTTCCTTATGATCATCTACACCAAATAAAACAATTATTTGGGCCAATTGACATGGCTAACCTAGCCCAAACCCAAGTTTTGAAACCATGCATAAAATAATTATTTGCCCACACCTTCATAAGAGTGAAAGAAGCCAAAGCCCCATCAAATCCCCCATCCACAGAGACTCTACCATAGCTCTAAACCAACACCTGAAATCGAGCTTGGTCGAATTCATACCTAGGCCTTACACCAGGACCAGGGACTCAATCCTTAGCCTCCTTGGACCCCAACGAACATGTTGAGCACCTCTGATCGAAGCCTCCCTTCTCAGAGCAAAGGTGGTGGAACGAGAAGACTCGTCAGGTACACTTTTACAATTTATAGTACCGTCTTTCTTCTGCCTTTTTCTTACATGTTTCATGCTTGCCTTTACCTACATAAACTTGCATGTTAACCATAACCATAACCCAAAATCAAAACTAAAATCAACCAAGATAAAATTCACCGCCACAACATGCAAAATATAAAACAACTCAAAATTTAATCACAAACATCACATAAAATCACAACTTCAACTTAATTAAGATGTCTCTATCGGATGATCGGGAAACCCTCGGAGGAGGTAACCTACAGTTTCTAACGAGGCTTCCCATGGTTTAAATGAAAATATGGAACTCATTAAGTTGGGTTTAGTAAGCTCATTTGGACTAAGTGAATCCAATAGAAAATAGCAATGCCGGAACGAGGGAACCATAGGATCCTAACCGGTGTCGCTCTAATCAACTTTAATATGCCCTCATAAAATTTAAAGAACTTCAACCATAGGGCCAACTGATTTGACATTATAACTTGACACACTAGATAACTCAAACTTGTCGCGGCAAGGAGCTTGGAGCCAGCATGGTAGGCAGCACGACCATCTTCAACAGCAAAACTTGTCTTCCCCAGCTAAACTAATCTTCCTTCCTTAGACTTAAACAATAAATCCATAAGAATTCGAGGTTGCTTACTTATGCAACATAAATCCTCACCTTATCTTTAGGCCTCTGTATAGCCCTGCTATATAATATAAGCCCTGACTCATCTTAGGATTCTGAGGTTGTCGTTTGTCACGACCTAAATCCTCACATCTTCCAGGCTATTTGAGTGATCATTTCACACGAATGTAAGCCCTAACTAATAAAATTGGCAGGATGAAACACCCAAATATTTCTCCTCAAAACTGAAACCAAACATTAGGAAAGCTTGGGAAGTCACCGAGGTTCTCCTCTGGATCCATGACATCCCCTAGTTCCTCTTCCTCTGGATTCTACAATAAAATGTTTCAAATTTGAATCAATCCCCTTTCATACCTCTACGTCCGATTTCATTGAAGAGTCCTACCCTTTGAAATTCCTTGAAGATAATTTTTCTTGATTTTTATCGAGAGTCTTCTTAAGTGACTTTGGTCATTTAAGATATAATTAACTATAGGGGCTTGCCCTTATAGGAAGCATGTCCGAACCCAGCTTAATATAAACCCTATTTAATCCTTTATATTAAATAGGGGAACTTGTCGGCAAATACAAAGGTTTTGCAGACCAAACGGACGTCATACTTTCCTTAGTTTATTTGATCGAGCCTCATCATCAAGTCTTGTGTTTATCCTTCCGGATAGATACAGGATCTGGGGTATAGTGCTCTTTCATTTTAAACTATGAAAAACATGGGGTCAGTTTGATTTCATACTTCAACATCCTTCCGAAGCGAGCGACGGGATTTTGATTTCGGCGACCGACAGTTTCTTACGAGCAACCCCACAAACCAACCTGAAATAACGCCGACAGCTTCTGGCTACTCCGCTGGGGACAAGCTTTTCTCTCCATATAAATCAAAAAATATTATCTTCACACATCGGTAATATGTCCATGTCCCTCTTGGACCAAATTACCTTTCTTCTGTTGGCATACTTTACCCACTTCTATCTTGGGAAAGTACAGCTAACTCCATGGACTTCTGGACTAACTATTCAACCATCTTTGAGCAGAGGGGTTCAGAAGGCCATTAAGGACTCTTTAAATTTTCATGTGGGGTCGGATCCCCAATAGGTGTGTCGGTGGATTAATTCCACCTCGGCATTTTCTGCCACTAATTGGGTCCCGCACTGGGTCCTAAAATTTTTCACATCTCCCTTCCAAATTTGGTTTGCTACTTTGCAAATTAAACCAAATCGTGTTGTGTTGCCCGCACTTTGAAATATTAATTAAGTTTTACACCTTTTTGAACAAAGATGTTAAAATTACCTATAAATTAAGACCCGTCTGGTCTACAGATTAACCTCTATTTTTAGTGCTTGCACTAAATATTACGAGGTTTTCGGCCATATAGCTAACCCTAAAACTTTCTGTTTTAAAGCCCGTTGTAATGGCCTACCCAACGCTGACCTTTTCCTGTAATTTGCCAACGGACCGCAACGCCCGTAACGTCTCTCCCACCATCAAGTTTGGAGCTGGATTTGAAGACCTCGAGGTTATCCTCGGGAAAGCCCCATTCGTGGTAATGAAGATCGATGCTACGGAAGTTCAAGAGCCATATGCAGAATTCAGTTTGAACTGCCTTTGGGACTTCCCCGCCTGCAAGAAAGCTAAAGTTGTCGTCATCAAGCCTGCTATCCCTGCTACTGCTAAGGGAAAAGAAGTAATGGTCGTTGAAGAT
>NEWO01002218.1:22425-33843 GCA_003013225.1 Phalaenopsis aphrodite
TTTACCTACATAAACTTAAATGTTAACCAAAATCATAACCCAAAACCAAAACTAAAATCAACCAAGATAAAATTCACGGCCACAACATGCAAAATATAAAATAACTCAAAATTTAATCACAAACATCACATAAAACCACAACTTCAACTTAATTAAGATGTCTCTATCGGATGATCGGGAATCCCTCGGAGGAGGTAACCTACGGTTGCTAATGAGGCTTCCCATGGTTTAAATTAAAATATGGAGCTCATTAAGTTGGGTTTAGTAAGCTCATTTGAACTAAGTGAATCCAATAGAAAAGATTGATGCCGAAACGAGGGAACCGCAGGATCCTAACTGGTGTCGCTCTAATCAACTTTAATATGCCCTCATAAAATTTAAAGAACTTCAACCATAAAGCAAACTGATTTGACATTATAAGTTGATACACTAGATAACTCAAACTTGTCGCGGCAAGGAGCTTGGAGCCAGCATGGTGGGCAGCACGACCATCTTCAACAGCAAAACCTATCTTCCCCAACTAAACCAATCTTCCTTCCTTAGACTTAAATAACAAAGCCATAGGACTTTAAGGTTGCTTTCTTATGTAACGTAAATCCTCTTCTCTTTAAGCCTTTGTATAACCCTGCTATATAATATAAGCTCTAACGCGTCTTAGGATTCCGAGGTTGTTGTTTGTCACGACCTAAATCCTCACATCTTCCAGGCTATTTGTGTGATCATTTCACACGAATGTAAGCCCTAACTAATAAAATTGGCAGGATGAAACACCTAAATATTTCTCCTCAAAACTGAGGTCAAACATTAGGATAGCTTGGGAAGTCACCGAGGTTCTATTCTGGATCCATGACATCCCCTAGTTCCTCTTCCTCTGGATTCTACAATAAATTGTTCCAAATTTAAACCAATCCCCATTCACACCTCTACGTCTGATTTCGTTGAAGAGTCTTACCCTTTGAAATTCCTTGAAGATAATTTTTCTTGATTTTTATCGAGAGCCTTCTTAAGTGACTTTGGTCATTTAAGATGTAACTAACTATAGGGGCTTGCTCTTATAGGAAGCATGTCCGAAACCAGCTTAATATAAGCCTATTTAATCTTTTATATTAAATAGGGGAACTTATCGGCAAATACAAAGGCTTCACAGACCAAACGGACGTCATACTTTCCTTAGTTTATTTGATCGAGCCTCATCCTCAAGTCTTGTGTTTATCCTTCGGGATAGATACAGGATCTGAGGTACAGTGCTCTTTCATTTTAAACTATGAAAAACATGGGGTCAGTTTGATTTCATACTTCAAGGTCCTTCCGAAGCGAGCGACGGGATTTCGATTCCGGTGACCGACAGCTTCTTACGGGCAACCCCACAAACCAACCCCAAATAACGCAGGCATAGCCTTAGGAAATATTTCACCTACAACTGTAACTCTGTAGTTAGTTGATCATTCGATTACCTATCCTAAAGAAGTTATAAAAGATGTTTTGGTAAAATTCAATAATTTTATCTTTCCTGTGGACTTTATTGTATTAGATGTGGAGGAAGATAAAGAAATTCATTTCATTTTAGGAAGACCATTCCTAGCCAGTGGAAGATCTTTGATATATGTGCAGAAAAGATAACTATCTATGAGAGTTAGTGATCAAGAGGTTACAATATTACAAAATCAATGCGATACCTAGCAAAAGAGCATGACATTGAATGCTTCAGAATGCATATTAATGAATATTTAAGCCATCAAGATTTCAAGAAAACATTTAAAAGAGAATTTAAAAAGGAATATATAAAATATCAATAAGAGGATAAAATTCAAGATAAATCTATTGAGGTGAGTAAAGACGATATGAATTATGTTCAAGAAAGATTTAAAATGTTAGATCCTACAGAAAGTAACAAGAATTTGATTGCATCTATTAAGAAACCCCCTGAACTAGAACTGAAAATGCTTCCTACACATTTGAAATATGCATTTCTATGAGATTTATCTACATTTCCTGTTATAGTATCCTCAGAATTAACTGATATGCAAGAACAACAGTTGTTGGAAACTTTGAAAAGATCTAAGAAAGTTTTTGGATGGACATTAGCTAATATTAAAAAGAATCAATCCTTTAATTTGTATGCGTAGAATCTTATTATAAGATCAACATAAACCAAGAGTTGGTCCTCAAAGGAGATTAAATCCTATGATGAAAGAAGTAGTAAAGAAAAAAATTTTAAAATGGTTAGATGTTGGAATAATTTATCCTAATTCAGATAATGCTTGGGTTAGCCCAATTCACTGTGTTCCAAAGAAAGAAGGTGTGACTGTAGTGACAAATGAGCAAAATGAATTGATATCAATAAGACAATTCATTGGTTGGTGAATTTGCATAAATTATAGAAAATTAAATTCTACTACCAGGAAGGATCATTTTCCTTTACCCTTCTTGGATCGATGTTGGATAGATTAGCTAGGCATAAATATTTTAGTTTTCTTGATGGATATACCAGTTATCATCAAATATCTATTGCTCCAGAGGATCAAGAGAAAACAATATTTACTAGTCCTTATGGAACTTTTGCTTTTCAGTGAATGCCTTTTGGATTATGTAATGCACCTGCAACATGTCAAAGATGTATTATGTCAATTTTCATTGATTTGATTCAAAAAGGGATTGAAGTCTTTATGGATGATTTTTTCTATATTTAGAACTTCATTAGAAATATGTCTAAATCATTTAGAGAAAGTTCTAGAATATTGTGAAAAGACTAATCTCATATTGAACATGGAAAAATGTCAATTTATAGTTGTAGGAGGATTTGTGCTTGGACATAAAGTTTCAGAAAATGATATGGAAGTAATTCTTGTAATAATACAGGTTATATCAAACCTACATTAGTAAGAGAAGTTAGGAGCTTTTTAGGACATGCTAGCTTTTATAGGAGATACATTAAAGATTTTTCAAAAATTACTAAACCTTTATGACAACTTCTGGAGAAAGATACAAAATTTGACTTTAATCAAGATTGCCTTAAAACCTTTGAAACATTAAAGGAAAAATTGATCACTGCTCCTATAATTATTTCAGCTAATTTGGAGAAATCTTTTGGATTAATGTGCGATGCTAGTGATTATGCAATTGGAGCCATTTTAGAGTAGAGATATGATAAGATTTTTAAAGTTATATAATATGCTAGTAAGACTCTTAATGATGCTCAAATTAATTACAACACCACTGAAAGAGAGTTATTAGCTATTGTGTATGTTTTTGATAAGTTTAGATCATATTTGATTGAAGCTAAATGTGTTGTGCATACTGAAAATTCAGCTATTAAATTTTGATGCAAAAGAAGGATGTTAAACCAAGATTAATTAGATGAGTACTTCTGATGCAAGAGTTTGACTTTGTATTAATCAATAGGAAAGGGATTGATAATCAAATTGCTGATCATTTATTGAGGCTAGAACTAGAAGAAATACTGGATATAGAAAAATAAGTTAATGAAACTTTTCCTGATGAACGACTTTATGATGTAAAAGGATGGGAAATACCTGTGTATGATAATATTGTAAATTATATTGTTAGTGGTATTTTACCATGTGGATTAAGAAAACAGTAGAAAAAAAAATTCATTCATGATGCAAAATCATATTTTCTGGATGATCCATTTTTATATAATCAATGTAAAGATTTAATGATGAGACGATGTGTACCTTATAAAGAAGTTCAAGCGATTATTCAAAAATGCCATGATTCTAAATTTGCAGGACATTTTGGGAATGATAGAACTGTTCATAAAATTTTACAATTTGCATTTTATTGGCCTACTCTATTTTGAGATGTTAATATATATATCAAAACATGTGATCGATGTCAGAGAGTAAGTAATATTTCAATTAGAGATGAAATGCCTCTAAATTTTAATTTGGAAATTGAAATTTTTTATGCATGGGGATGGGATTTTATGGGACCATTTATACTCTCATTTAGAAATATCTACATTTTGATAGCAGTGGATTACGTTTCAAAACGGATTGTAGCAATCACTTTATCTCGATGTGATGCTCAGAGTGTTTCAATATTTTTGACTAAAAATATTTTTACAAGATATGGAATGCTGTGAGCAATCATTACTGATGGAGGATCTCATTTTAAAAATGCAACAGTTGCAAAATTGGTGGGAAAATGTAATATAATGCGAAAAATTGTAACTTCTTATCATCCCTAGACCAGTGGTTTAGCAAAAGCATCTAATCATGCAATTAAGAGAATTTTAGAAAAGAGTGTTAATCCTAGTAAAAAGGATTGGTCTAGTAGATTAGATATTGCATTATGGGTCTATAAGACAGCCTATAAGACACCTATAGGAATGTTCCCTTATAGATTAATTTTTGGGAAGACTTGTCACTTGCCTGTTGAATTGGAGCATAAAGCTTATTGGGCTATAAAAGACATCTATTTCAATTTAAAAGAAGCTGGTGAGAAAATATTCTTGCAATTGAATGAGCATGAGGAAATTAGAAATGAATCTTACGATAATGTGAGGATTTATAAGGAAAAGATGAAATAATGGCATGATCGGAAGATAATAAAAAGAGAACTTGAACCTAGACAGGAAGTTTTATTATATAATATAAGATTAAAATTATTTCCTAGAAAATTGAAGTTTAGGGGGAAAGGGCCATTCAAAGTTATAAAAGTCTATCCCTATGAGGCAGTTAACATTGAAGACCCCAATATTGGAGGAATATTTAAAGTGAATGGGCACAGATTGAAATCATATTTTGATGGTCAAAGACCAGCTCTTAAAGAGACGGTAATGTTGGTTCACCCATAATAAGACTGTGATTGTCGGTTTGACGATATTAAACAAAGCACTTTGTGGGAGGCAACCCATTTATATCGTTGTTTAGATTGTTTTTTAGTTTGTTTTGTTTGAGATATTTCACGTATATTTATGTTCATGTCATTATGTAGCATGTGTATTTGATAAAATATTTAGAAACATCTTTATTTGCCTAATTTTATGGAAAATTTTAGAATTAATTAGATCAAAATCGAAACGGCAAAAATTCTAGAACTGGTGCATGATGTGTCAAATTGGTGCATGATGTGCCACTTTCTAGAGATCTGGTGCATGATGCACCAGATCGATGTATGATGCGCTATGGGTTTAAAAATGTTTAAAACGTGTCAAATAACAATTTTTTACGATTTTTGGCGGTTTCTTCTTCATATAACTCCTAAAAACTGACTCCAAACCACACTTTAGGGGGGGAAATGATGGAAGAGTCACCACTTTTCAGTTTATGTGGCTTCCCACTCTAGAAACTCTGCTAGATTTGGAATTTTCAATCAAAGAAATTTCATCAGTTTCGATGCACAGAAATTACATGATCTAGTTATAATGAAGAAGAGGCTTATCAAAGAAAGGGGATTTGTGAATCGATGATTCAACATGCCAAATGCTCGAGTAGAAGAGACTATTACGCAGAGGCGTTTGGAAGTCCTTTGGTACACTACTATCGCAGTTGTTGTTCCTATATTAAAAGAATTTTATGCAAATCTTCATGGGATATACCAAGGAATGATTTATCTATGAGCTAGGTTTATGCACTTCACTCCTTAAAGAATAAACAAGATGTTTATGATTGAAAATGTGTCTATGTGTCATTATGCAAACTTTGCCCCTACAAGAGAGAATATGAATGAACTCTACCGCTACCTTACAGATGAAGATGCTAATTGGGAGACCAAAGAGGATGGAAATGTAAGTTTTCCTTTGTCATTTTTAAATCCAATTTCAAAGTCCCAACACTTCTTCATTTCATCAAAATTACTGCCTACCATGAAAATTAGTAAGGTCACTCAGGAGAGTGTCATTCTGAAATACTGTATTCAAACCAGAAAACCTATTGATTTTGGAGCTATTATTGTGAAATCAGTTTTGAATTTGATTTTGAATGGATCTGCAACAAGACTGGGACATCCATCCACTATTTTCCTACTTTGCAGTCAATTGCAAGTACTTTATGAAACTTAGGAAAAAGAGCTACTTCCTTGGAAGTCGATGGATCCAGAAGTCTACTACAACTGTATTGGAATGGGAGATGAAAATGATATGAATGTATTAATGGATCAAGGATCTTAGAATTCATCACATGTTCAGCCTTACTTCAACTTGAGTGCACTTTTAAAGAGGATCAAGAAGATCAAAAAAGATGTGCAGAATCTCATGCACGTGCTTGGTAATATTACTAAATTGCTAGATCATCTAGATTCGAGACTGAAGGAACATTTTGAACATACAGAGCGTATTAAATATGGATTGGTATGTATGTTAAAGAAACATGCTTGGATTGAGGAGGATAAATTCAACTGATGAATTTCCATTTTGACCCTTCTACAATTTGCATGTGCACTACCAATCAATGGGAGATATCCAGGCGAACGATAGTGAAGATGATGTATGATCTTAATTTATGCACGGAATGTTTTGTGTAGTACTTTTTGTTTTAGTTTGTTGTGTTGGATTGCATTTCCTTTCTAATGAACAATATATATGTATATGTTTTGAATTTTAATGTTTAGATTTCAGTGTTAGGATTTGTGTTTGCTTTAGAACACTGAATTTAATATTTGTTGGCTTGAAAAATGTTAGTTTGTAATATCATGGATTTTATATGTAAATGTAAGTTTTGTGTTGTTTCTGATAATATGGTGTTAGTTTGATGTTTATATATGCTTAGAAAGGTTTATTTGAGTCAAATAGAGGTTGATGTAAAGCGGTACGGAGCAAATTTCCATAGAAACTAAAATCTTGAAAATTTGAGCTCTAGCGCATGATGCTCCAACTTACAGAGCCTTGGCACATGAAGCGTCAAAGGTCCGAACACGCTATATTGCCTAGAAAACTATAAAATCGCACAAAAAACTCCATTTTTATTACTTGAGTCATCTTCTACCTCAAGACCTTGGTCTAGGGCACACATTGTGGGAGAAAGAGAAAGATTCGGAGGCTAAAAACTATAGATTTCATCTTCTCTTGGTAAGAGCTTCACTTTAACTTAGAAATTTTTTATTTTCACCATGAGTTTTGGAAGAACCAAAAATTGGGATTTTTTATGAAAATACTTAAAGGGAAATCATGGTGAAAAGTTTCTTACCAAATAACCTTGCTTGAGGAGTTAGATTTTTATTTAGTAATTTATTTGGACTATATTTGGATCTTCATAGAATTTTCAAATGGCTCTCCGAGTTAAGAGAGGAAGGCCATCTGAGGACTTCAATGCATAAAGATTTGTTAGTTTCAAAGCCCAACTTAGATACAATACTCAGATGGAGACCAAAAGATTGATCCAAGAGCGGGTGTTTGCAAACCCAGGTGGCGAGGTCGAAAGAATGATTCTTTCTAGGAATTGGAAAGATTCTACTACTTCCCTACCGTAGAAATTGTCCCGATGGTTCAGGAGCTTTATGCAAACCTGAGATTCACTACTAAAGATAACATCCTAGTTAGAGGTAAACAAGTTGAATTTACTTCTGATCGGATCAATGCTTTTTATGGGCTTGGAAACGTATATCATGATGAATATGCTGCATTTGTGATGACTGATTCATCATTGGAGGAAGTGATTGCATTTTTTACTGTTAGAAGAGGGGAATGGAAGATTAAGAATAACAAGATAGTTAACTTCTCTGCTTCCATGTTAACTATTCAGTCAAAAATATGGCACCACTTCATTTCTGTCAGACCGTTGCCAACAAATTATTTGGCTGATGTTACTAAAGATAAATTTGTACTCAACTATTGCATTCAGAACATGAAATAAATATATTTGGGTGCACTTATAGTTGAGCATGCTCGAAGTATTGTTGGTAGTTCTACAGCTGGAGAATTGGGATACCCTCTCTTGATTTTCACTCTATGTGAACAATCAGGAGTAGAGTCTCATAGAAATGAAGAGAGATTGCAACCACAAAATCCGATTGGGAGACATTTGATTCAAATAGTAGAATCATTTTTTGGGTCTAGAAGTGGAAGAAGGGATAAGCCCTCTACATCTGCTCCAGGGTCATCAACTTCTAGCTCAGTACCATTTGAAGGTACTATGTACCAACTAATGATTCATCAGGTGGATCTAATAAATATTCAAACTTAGGTTGGAGAGATAGGAGCATGGAATGCATATAATGATGAATATCAGTAGAGGAGAGTTCAGCATGATATTGATTTTGAAAACACTAGAATAAGACACCTTATGGGTGAACCTAATGTGGACTTTTCTGTTTGCCTCACTTTCACTCCCTATACTCCCATTCATTATGATGAAGAAGAAGAAGAAGAATTAGATGATGAAGAGGAAGGAGATGAAGATTGATTTTTTATGAGTCTAGTTTAGTTTATCTTGATTTGTATTTATTGTTTGTGTTTGTATTAAGATGTAGTTTTATTTGAAACTTGTTGTAGTAAAGGACTTTTTATGTTGTGTTGTGAACTAAATTTGTAATAGTAATTATAGACTTTCACTTTTTCTGCAATTTTAGTATTTTCAGTTTAGTTTGTCAGTTTTTGTATTTATGTTTTTAATTCTTAGCAAGTTCTCTAGATATATTATATTTTATTTAATGTTTTAAAGCCTGTATGTAGTTTTATAGTTAGTACCCGGAGTATACTAGAGCCCAGTTTCATAGTTAGAAATCCTCTACAGGATAGTTTTTATTTTCATGCATTTATTGTTTTCTTTCACCTATTAAGTTTTATATTAAAATCACTTAAAAACTTAAGTTTGGGGGAAATAAAAATTTATTTTGAAAATGAGTAAACTAAATTTTATTTGTCCTTAAGTATATTTTTAAAAATTAATTTAACATTACAAGGGACATTAATATTTAAGTTTAAATGACTATACTTCTGTTTACTAAGTACCGTGGTAAATTTAAGTAAAGAGTTTTTAATAATGATGGTGAATTCTAAAGCTAAATATACTTGGTATGATAGGATAAGACTATGTTTTTCTATTTAAAGTTAAGAAAATTATATTTTTGATGTGTTAAGAATTTTAGATTTTCATGTAAGAAGAAAGGAATGAGACTTTATGAAAAATCATAAACAATATGAATTTATAAAGTGAATAAAAGTATAGAGTTTTAACTTTAAGAAAAGGATAGTGAACTTCAAAATCATTAAAGGCTATCTAGATATAGTGATCCTCACTTAGAAATAGAAAAGAAAAGATTGAAAAGATCCTAAAAAAAAGGAAAAAAAAGAAAAGAAAGGAGAAAAAAAAAGAAAAGAAAAATAAGTGAGGAGAAGCTTGAGGAGATGCCTAATCAAAAATTGGCTAGTTAAGGAATGAGCTTTATTACATTTTATGAACTTATATTGGAGTATTAGTAGCATTCCAAGTAAAGTTTTCATGAAGTTCTATTTCATATGAATGTTCTAAATGTTTTTAATATTACAAATTTCAATTCTTCTTGAAATGAATAGAGATTCAAAAATCTTAAGTTTGATTGCTAAGTATTCCTAAACTTAGAGTTTGAATGTAAGTTAATAAAGGTCTTTTCATAAATTTTGTTATTTTATTTATTAAACTAAAGTATAGAAGTTATAAGTTAATCTCTATCATAACTCATATGCTTTTATATAATAAAAGTGTCACTTGAGGATAAGTAACATTTAAGTTTGAGGGATTTTGATACACCAAAATAAAATACTATTTTAATTACCTATTTTATGCTTATTTTTATGATATTGCACTTTAAAGAAGAATACTTTTGTGTTTTTGTTGCAGGTATATCATTTTCAGGCATTTGGAGCAAAAATGACATAAAGGATGAAATTGGAGCAAAAAGAGCCAATTTTGGATTATGGCGCATGATGCGCCAAAATCCAGAGAGCTCGCACATGGTGCGCGAGGAATGGCCTTTTCAAATTAAGGTGGTTCAAGATGAATTTTGGGTGAATTTTCAAAGGGATGCTTTTTTTACACATTTCTTGGAGTAATTCAATGCATCTAGACACTTTGAAGGTTCTTTTATGAAGGTATATGACTCTTGGATCAAATGACACATCTTTTGAATTCAAAAGAGCTCACTTTTGGAGGGAAATTTTGGAGGAAATTCTTTTAAGAGGGGGCAGCCCAAATGAAAGGAGAATACTTCATAAAGTTGAGAGAGGCTTTGGTGTGTGACGTGAGAGGGAGAGAGAGAAAGTGGCAAGAGTTAGAGAGAGAGAAGAGGAGACTTTCTTCTAGGGTTGTAAGAGGAGAGGGAAGGTGAGAGATTTCTTCTTCATTACATTTCTAAGAGAGAATTGAGAGTTATTGTAAAAGAGAAAGGCTTTGAGAGAACTTCTAAGGATTTTTTTGGGAAGGATTGTGAGATAAGTTGTATTTTTATTTCTTTTATTTTGTAAACTTATTTTTATATATGAAATTCTTATTTTCTCTTATCCTTCTTATGAATTCTGAGTACTTTTCTTTATCATTCCTTCTACTTTGAGGATATGGTTTTGTGAAGAATAGATTTTATTTTTTACGGTTTTAAATGATAATAATTTGTGATGATTCAAACTCTGATCTTCATTTACGTTTTAATCTGGCAATTTAAATGTTAAAACTTATTGAGAGACATATGTTCATAAAGGAGATAAAATTTCTACAACATAAGGAGAATCACATTTGATTTCATGGGAGAGTATGTCATTCATGGGATTGGGTGCAAATAAAAAGGGAAATATACTTTTGTTGGATGCAAAATTGGAGATGTTCAGGTGACAGATTAAAACCCCTAATTTGTTTTAGTTGATTGGAAACAAGATTGTTAGCTCTTAGGGGACGGAGTAGTGGGAGCTCTGGAGTGGCAACCGGTATCCTTACAGCCTAACCATGGAATTAGGGACCAAACTCTGGTTTATTCAATGTTATTAATAGAACTCAAAAGTGGGTAAATAATAGAATTGCCCTTATTTGGCACAAAATAATATATATATATAAATGATTTCAAATTCTTTATAAAATATATACTCATTGTAAAGAAGAAGGATGCTTTGCTTAAATTTGAACTTTCTGCCGCAAGAAAAATTTAGTTTAATTTTCACAATTTCACCTTTAAAAGTATAGTATTTACTTTAGTTTAATTTCTGTAATCTTACATCTGCATTTTAATTAGCATTCACATGAGTAGTCAATTTTCAAACTTCGCACTTTACTTTTATTTTTTGTTTTATTTTTATTATAAAATACTTTTTCATAATTTACCTTAGGATTTTCCAACTTCTTTGTGGGATCGAAATCTAGGACACCATTAGAGCCCTTTATTACTTAAACAATACGTATATTTGTATTGATATTAAAAGAGATTAGTATAAATCTGCATGCATCAAGCTTTTGGTGTCGTTGAGTGGTGTCAACTTTTTAAATATTTGCATAT
>NEWO01002221.1:0-12640 GCA_003013225.1 Phalaenopsis aphrodite
GGCGGTACTCACCGATTATTAGAAGAACCATACAGAAATCATGGACTCCATAGCTCTTCTAGAACGACTTCGCGAGAGATGTTAACAATAATCCTCTACATATTGTCACAGAATGAATCATTTTAAGGAGTTATGGAGCAATTTCAGTACTCTTTCGAAACTATTTGCAGATACTTCTCAGTAAAGTTGAATGTACTTGTCAGTCTTTCTTCAAAGATCATAAAACCAACTGATCTAACATTCGAACAGACCCCTACAGTGATTTCGCATGATGCACGGTATATTCTGTACTTTAAGATAATTTCTTCAATTTGTTACATTCAATTTTCATATAAATATTGCAATTACGTAACCAATCGTTATTTTTTAAGAATTGTATTGGAGCAATCGATGAAACGCACATCAGTGCACGTCTTCCAAATAATGAGAAGATAACATTCATCGACCGTTGTGGATCTCCAATGTAAAATGTCGTGGCAGTATGCAACTTCAACATGTGCCTCAGTTTTGTTATGACCGGTTGAGAGCACGGTGCACATGACAGTCGGATATTCAAATCTACAACACGGAATAATAAACATAACTTTCCACATCTACCCACAGGTTTGCTTGAGACTAAACAACTCTCATAATTCTTTTTTTCCTTCAACAATTTTCATTCAATTCACATCAGGTAAATATTATTTGGTTGATGTTGGGTATCCGTTACAGCGAAGGTATCTCAAGTAATATCTTGATACGAGATACCAACTACCAAATTTTGAGCGAGTCAGCAATGTCGCACGGAGTAAGAAAGAAATGTTCAATAAAAGACATTCATCCTTACAGTGTTATTGAGAAGACTTTTGGTGTTTGAAAGTAAAAATGAGTTATACTTCGCAATATGTCATCTTACCTGATTCCCAAACAGGTGGAGATTGTGATTGTCAAGATGGATCTTCAAAATTATATTCGGCGGCATCCTTCCTGCAACAACATCAACTTTTGTAGGACAAACGAGGATAATATGTCCCTGTCAAGGCATATGAGTACCGTCTTGGTCAGTCTTTGTCACAGACCAAAAATGATGTTCCCGAGACCTGCACTAAAAACGGAGAAGTTGCAAGCGAGATAGTAGAGTTGACAAACTAATTATGAATGCGATAGTTGGAGGGTGATTGGAGGGAATATTAGTTTTATCATATTATTAATTGTCATGGTTATTAAAGAAATCTACTGCTTATTGTATCAGTATTTTATATAGTCCATGTTTATTTATGTTTCTTATACATTTGATATTTACTGTTTTGGTTTTTTATACAATTTGTATATGTTTTTTTTTCCTTTTGCATTTCTTTTTTTTTGTGGGTTTTAGAGGTTTATGATAAAACTTAGACCTTATAGGTTCCTGCCAAGGCATATGAGTATCGTCTTGGTCAGTCTTTGTCACAAACCAAAAATGATGTTCCCGAGACCTGCACTAAAAATGGAGAAGTTGCGAGCGAGATAGTAGAGTTGGCAAACTAATTACGAATGCGATAGTTGGAGGGTGATTGGAGGGAATATTAGTTTTATCATATTATTAATTGTAATGGTTATTAAAGAAATCTACTGCTTATTGTATCAGTATTCTATATAGTTCATGTTTATTTATGTTTCTTATACATTTGATATTTACTGTTTTGGTTTTTTATACAATTTGTATATGTTTTTTTTCTTTTGCATTTCTTTTTTTTTGTGGGTTTTAGAGGTTTATGATAAAACTTAGACCTTATAGGTTCTTATAGATGGTCTGTATGTCGTCATTGGTTGGTGTCACATGTGAAATTCTAATAAAGGCAACCAAGTTTCTCTTTCTTTTTGATGTTACGGTTTTTTAGGTTCTTCTGGATGGTCTTTTTTTAGTGTTATGCATATGTGACACACGAGCTTGGTATTATGTGGATTAAAGGTAAGCAAGAACCCTTTTTTTTATAAGGTCTATTGTTTTCTTGTAGTGACAGATTCGTTTTATATACTGAGTTCACTGAAACCTCACAGATACATAAAAAAAATATTATTATATTATTAATTGTTGTTTTAATAGTCATTTTCTTAATTTTAGTAGTCATGCTACTCACTGTTAAGTGAGGTGTCTATATTTATTTTGTAATATTTTGTAATGGAGATTTGTCTTTAAAGTATAGAATGTACTGGTATGACAGTTCTATTGCAAACAATATTACTATACAGGGGCAAAATGATCATTTTTGTCCAAAAAGAGTTGTAGCACAGTTATTTTCAAACCGTACAAAACAAACAAACAGCTAGCCTCTACGCAGCAGCTTATTATTAAGCTACAGCTGCCCCAAACAGACCCTTAGAAGATGGAAATGGTCGTCCAAGCTGCTAGACAGAACTGAGAAGATACAAATGTTGATACTGCTCCATCAAAGCACTCATACAAATACCCATGGACAAATAGAGGACAAGTCAGCATAATTGACGTTCAAACAGTGCTAAGTCAAAAGACCTGCGAACTCAATTATTATCCCTAACAAATATGTTGATTTCCATTTTTCAGTTACTCACCCGTAGTGCTGCATCATTAAGTTGAAGTTTTTCCAACGCATCACGCAGCTCAGGAAATCTATAAAAAATCAATAAAAATGTGGTTTAGTTTGAAGGAACTAACAAAAAAGCTTATGACAAGTACAAACTATGACAGTAAGATAGCAAAGGTTGTACTGGTCAGCATCAACAGGAAAAAGACCACAAAACACCATCGGTGTAGCCTCCTCATATCCTGGCAGAGAGGTCTCCGCTTTTCTTGCAAAATGAGTAATTGTGTCGCCCACCCTCGCATCTGCAACAGACCTTATTGAAGCTGACAGATAACCCACCTGAAAAGTCAAATATTAAATAAGAAACCAATTTAAATGCAAAGCATATGAATTTATACAATAGGAGAGAGCTCAGAGTAGAAGTCTAGAGAGCATATTTAGAGCAAATGATAGCCAACTATTAAGTAGCCAAAATACTGAGAGAACAAACATTCATGAAATTTTCGCAAAATTATAGAGAATTTTGCAAAAAACCTTTAGACACTCTGTGGGAGCAGTGCACAAATATTTTGGCCAAGATGATGAGAAGTTCAATGAAGATATATTGATACTTAAGATTTCTGGAAGAAAGAATTCAAGTAAACAACTGAGTAAACAGTGAGAAAACTTGCCTCACCGGCATAAAGTTCATCAACTTGCAACTGATTGGGTGATAAAACGCCAATTTCATCAGTAAAATAATCCTGCTTTCATTTATCAGAAGTGTCAACTGGCAGTGTTGATAGCATCAAAATATGAAACATTAAAAAGAAAAAGTACTGAATTTACTGATTTAGTGAAATAATTCTGGATGAAAAAAGAATCAATACTAGTTAAACCACATCAAATACAGGGCATTAATACACAAAAAATATATATATTTTTAGACTCATATTTTATACTCATTTTTGGTGATATTGCACTTTAATAGAAGATATTTTTATGTTTTATTGCAGGTTGTTAAATTTTAGGACTTGAAGCAAAAAAAAACAAAAATGATGAAATTTGAAGCAAAAATGAAGAAGTTTAAAATTTGTTCAGCGCCGACGACGTCGTTTGACAAAGAGCATTAACTTAAATAGTGGAACGCTGGCGCTAGAATGGGCGCCGACGGCGTCAATGTCGGTTCAGCCCCTGTTTCTAGAATATTCGATGAATTTGGACGCTTTCTGAAGAGTTTTGGAGGCACCTATTGGAGAACCGACTCTAGGCTTTATTTGAGCCGAAATTTATCAAAAAAGTGACTATTTCTGACATTTCATTGCCCCAATTCAACCCTCTAAGCATCACACATTCATCCATTGTCATTCTACAACCATTTAGAGTTCATTGTTCTTAGAATTTAGAGTATTGTGGTGAGATTAAGTGTAAATTCTTCTCTAAGAGTGTTGAAGAAAGAGAAAAGTGAGAGATTTTTTCTTCCTTCATTTCCTAGAAGAGGCTACAAGGGATTTGCTTTGAGAAAGAGTTTCAGATAAGTGTTGTTTGTTTATTAGTGTTGTATGAACTTTCTTTTATATATGAAATTTGTGTTTTGTTGTATCTTTCTCATGAAGTCTGTGTAATTTACTTTATCTTTCTCCCTATTATAAGATATGATGAAATGAAGAGATAATATAGATGTGCTAATATTAAATTATAAAATAAATTGTGATGATTTTCCAACTCCGAACTTAATTTACTTTTCGATCTGGTCAATTAAATTGTTAAAATATGTTGTGATACATATGATCTGGGAAATGGAGTATGAGTTCTACAACAGAGTGAGAATCACATTTGATTCCATGCAGGAGAACTTTGATTTTTGATAACACTATACCAGGGTAGAGAATTAAAACTGCTCCTATTTGACACAATATATATTTGAACCATTTATCTCATCTCATTTTACCAAATCCTCATTGTAGTGGGAAATATATTTTTTCAAATAAAAAATTTTAATCACATAAACATAGTTTAATAGTTTAATAATTATTGTTTAAACTTTGTATTTCAGTTTTATTAGTAGTTAAATAATTTAGTTCTGATAATATCTCAACATTCGAAATTACTGACAGTAATTTCGTTTTAACTTTCTGTGAATTTCCTAGTAAATTTATCATTTTAAGTTTAAACATTCCCCGTGGGATCGATATTTGGGGCTTAAATAGAAAGTCATTTATTACTTGATAACGATACATATACATACGTAGAATCCCAATATTATTGCTTAAATTTTTAATTCATAAAATATTACATCAAGCTTTTGGCACCGTTGCATAGCGGAGTCGGCTATATAATTTTTACACAGCAATATAATTCCGGGATCAAGTTTTTAAGGCGCCGTTGTCGGGGAAGATAACGGTAAATTAAGTAGAATTGATAAATTATGAAATTTAGAGATAATTAATTGAAAAAAATTAGAAAAAAAATTTAAAAAAATATTCAAAGATCCAAAAAGAAAATATATTTTTATTTAACAGTTAATTTTAAGAATTTTATTTTTGCTTGCTATATTTGTTTATGCGAAATATTAGATATGAAGGTTTAGTACCTTACGATTCAGAAGTAGAGCGTACTAATATAAAAATTTGAAAAAAACAAAAAGAAATTAAAAACTTAAACGAAATGGCTAATAACTTAAATAATCAAATAAATGAAAATCGACAAAAACCTTTAAAAGATTATGCTAATCCGACAGCAGATGAACTTTACTTGACAATTCAAAATCCTGATGTTGCTGCTAATTTATTTGAGCTTAAACCTGTTATTATTCAAATGAAACAAAATAATCAGTTTGGAGGAACACCTATTAAAGATCCAAACTTACATCTTGCTAGTTTTCTTGAAATTTGTGCTGCATTTAAATATGACGGAGTGTCTCGTGAGTTGTTAGGCTAAGACTTCCTTTTTCATTAAGGGGTAAAGCCGAGGCTTGGTTAAATTCATTAGCACCTAAATCAATTAGAACTTGGGGAAAACTATCACAAAAATTCTTAGCTAAATATTTTCCACCCTCGAAAACTGCTAAGTTTAGAAATAATATTACATCTTTTTGTCAGTTTGAAGGGGAATCGATATATGAAGCTTGAGAAAGATTTAAAGTTCTTAGAAAATGTCCACACCATGCTCTACTAGATTGGATAATAATTCAAACATTTTATAATGGATTAGTAGGATCACTTAGATCTATTATAGATGCTACTGCGGGTAGATTACTAATGTCAAAACTTTTTTATGAAACATATTTTTTACTTGAAGAAATGACTACTAATAATTTTCAATGGCCATCTGAAACGATAAATCCTAAGAGAGTAGCTATTATTCATGATTCTGATGCAATGTCTATTTTAGCATCTCACATTGTTATTATTTCGAAAAAGATTGATCAAATAAGAGTGAACAATTGTCAAATACCCTCAGTATTAGAGGAACATTCACTAGGACAGATCATTGATACTCAATCATCTTATGAAACTTTAAATGCTATAAATAATCAAAATAACAATCCATATTCTAATTATTATAACCCTGGATGGAAAAATCACCCTAATTTTAGTTGGAATAATTATAACAATTTGGTGAATCCCTCCAGAAATTTGAACAACCAAGGAAATCCTAGTTATCGATCTTATTCCTCCTGGATTTAACTCTAATCCTAACCCACAAGTTAAAGAAAAGAAGTTGACAATGGAAGAAGTAATGTTAGACATGAAAAATCAAATACAAAATCAAGTGATTGCTATTAGAAATATTGAAAATCAACTAGGACATATTGTTGCTGCACTCAGTAATTGACCTTCTAGAATTCTTCCAAGTACGGTAGAAGTTAATCCAAAAGATCAAAATAAGGAGCAAATTAAAGCTATTCAATTACGAAGTGAAAAAGAAGTTGAAACAAAGATCCAAAAAGAAACTGAAGTTGATGAAGAGAAGGAAGCAATGGAAAGTGACCAAAATGAAAATGAACAAACACAAGGTCCTTTAGAAAAATAATTACCTTTGTTTTCTTAAAGACTGAAGCAAAAGAACAAAGATAAACAATTTACAAAATTTTTGGAAATCCTTAAGAAGTTAACGATAAACATTCTCTTTGTTGAAGCTTTGGAACAAATGCCAAGTTATGTGAAATTTATGAAAGATATACTAAACAAAAAAAAACAAGTTAACAGATCATGAGACCGTTGCACTCAGTAAAGAGTGTAGTGTTATTATTCAGAAAAATCTTCCTGAAAAATTAAAAGATCCTAGTAGTTTTACTATATCTTGTGCTATTTGTGAAAAGTTTTTTGGAAAAGCTTTATGTGATTTAGGAGCGAGTATCCATCTTATGCCTTTATCAATCTTTAAAAGTTTAGATTTGGGAGATATTTCTACTACTAATGTAACTCTTCAGTTAGCTGATCAATCAACAACTTATCCAAAAAGAGTTATAGAGGATGTATTAGTAAAAGTTAATAAATTTATTTTCCCTGTAAACTTTATAGTATTGGACATGGAGGAAGATAAATAAATTCATATTATTTTAGGGAGATCATTTCTTGCAACAGGGAGAGCTGTGATAGATGTGCAAAAAATACTACATTTCTTGCAACAGGCAAAGAATCACTGCTAGTAGTTGGGCTTTTAGTTAGCAGGAAAGGTTAGCATTCCCTGTTAGCTTTAACCTAAATACTACATGCTGCTAAATCAGAAACGTGATGTAGAAAGTTTGCTTACTTTAATCAGTACCTCATGCTGGATTTATTATTGGCCATTAGCATACTAACGAGCTTGTTAGGCTTTGTTTTATTGCCTGTTCTGGCCCTCTCTGTTCGAAATACATGCACAAGTTGGTATTTAATTCTGGAGGCTTTTTTTGAAGATTTTAATTTGGTGGCCTTGTTTTATGTTTCCTTTTTGCCCTCCTACTCAAAACATATTCAGGTGACTTTTATTTGACTTTGGGGCTCTTGGAGGTTTGCTTTGGTGGATGGATTTTGCTTCCTGTTGTTCCCTCTATTCGAATATATGTTGGAATGTTTTTTTTTGCTTTGAGCAGTTGTTTGGTGGCTCGATTTTGCTCTTTCTTCTGCTGCTCTTGTTCGAATACATGTTGGGATTATTTCTTGCTTTGAGCAACACTTTTAGTGGTTCGGTTTTGCTCCTTGTTGTTGCTCCTGTTCGAATGCATATTGGAATCTATTTGGTGTTTTGAGCAGTGGTTTTGGGGTTTAGTTTCATTTCTTGTTGAGGCTTCCCTAGTCGAAATATATGTTGGATGAAAATTTGGTTTTCTTTTAAGCTAGGGAGCTTGTTTTGGACTCGGTTTTATTTCCTAGTTGCCCTTGTCTGTGAGTCTTCCTACTGTGTTTCTTCTGCTTGGTTTGGGTTTGTTGTCCTCTTTGCTGCTTTCCCTAGTCGTGGGCCTTCCTGCTAGTTCCTGGGTGTGGGTGCGGGTTGGTGTTCTATCCTGGCGTCCCCTAGTCGTGAACCTCCCTGTTGTGTTCTTTTGTTTGTGTTGGATGTTAGCTGGTGGCTTCCCTTTAGCTGCTCCTACTTGTGAGCTTGTGGTTGTTGGTTTGGGTTTGGTGGCTCCTCTTGTTGCTCCAACCCGAGAGCTCTTTGTGTTGGTTGGTTCCTTTGCGCACCTGCTTGGTGGCTCCTTGTTGCCCTGGCCGTGAGCACCTACATGGGATACTTTGAATGATGTTGGGATCATACGACATTGGAAACTTTTGATTTGATGTAGAATTGAATGATTTGAGAATCGTGAAATGGAATGCCTTAATTTTTGTTGTTTGGAAGAATTTGAATGTCCATTTCCGAGGAATGATTTGTTAAATCCTTGGAGATGTTTCAGGGCCCAATCCTGCGGGGCCGAATTGATTTCAATATAAAAAAAAAAAGAAGAAAGAAAGGAGAAAAGGAGGAGAGTCTCTTTTGGCATTGGGTATGTGCCCATCTCATTGCTCAATCGGGATGTCCCACCAGTTGGATATTTTAGGCTAAACCTCCTACCGCTTTGGTTTTTCTTTCCTAAATTGATGTCGGAGGTGGATTAGCCTTCTTTCTTTTTCATTTCTTTGTTTTTCGGTTCACTTTTCTTGCTTCTTGGTTTGGGTTTGACGTGCTTATGTTCGAAACATTAGTGCATTCATATAGTTATGGCTATATGTGAAACCATCAAGCAATGTCGTAAATTGGACGGTCTTTTTGGGATATTAGGCATTGATCATAAAGGCATTCTGTGGTAGAGCAGAATAATATTTCATCCTACGATATCGGGACCCAATCTAGAGACCCGGTGAATTGTAAAATGATGATATTATTCACTGACACTAGACTAGCAGGGCACCCTTGCCTTCTAAGGTTGTTGGTGGTCATAGCCCCAACAGTGTAATTGACTTGTGGATAATCATATTTCAATAAAAAGAAAATGATAAGAATATATACGATAAAAACAGATACATTATTTTCTAAAATATTTTGACTACCAAAATTTAAACTACTTTTCTTCTATGCATGAAACCCATATAAGCATGCCAAAATATAAATTTTAAATAACAAAATTCGATTATCCACTTGTCAATCGTCGGTATTGGGCTAAGGAGTACCCACCGAAGTTGGTATAGTAGTATACTTTTCCAGTTGAATGTCAGGCTCTATACATACGGGTGACCAATAGTTGTCTTTGAAGTCCTTCGATAATACCTAATTCTGAGCCTAGTCTGGCCCGAATGCTTACGGGCTTTCTTTGTTTCTTTGAATTTTTTATGTGATTTCCTACGGTTTTATCAAAATCGAATTTTTATGTGTTTTCCTAAGGCTTCCTCGAAATCTACGTAAAACACTTGTGATTTCTTTCTTTCGGATTTTCTTCGTGTTTTTCGATGGTTTTTCCTTGATTTACTTTGGGCCATCTGCCCCTTTTCTCGAGTCTTTCAAGAGTTGCCGACCTGTAAGGTATACAGGTTTGTTTTACATTTACAGCGTTTATTTTTGCTACTGCACGCTTTCCTGTGTATACACATAATTCATGCCTATAATATTACTGTTTACTGTTTACTACGTTCCATAGCAGGTTTCCTTTTATAATTAATGTTTCTTCTAAAGACTTGCAGGGGACTTTTAGGTTAGAGGTCACTAGGACACCCGGTTTAGGGGGTATCCCGTAGCGAGCCACTGACCCAATAACTGTACATTTATACACACCACAACCCTGAGCCTATAATTGATATGTTAAGGATCTTAGAGAAGTCTTTCCAAGAAGCGGAGCGTGGAAGCAAGTGGACGGAGGGCGACGATCGAGATCACGACGACGAGGTGTAGGATGTCTCCTTAGAGTTAAGGTCCAATCATAGGATAGTTGGGAAGTCACCGGGATTCTCCCTCGATCTGTGGCATCCCCTACCTTTCACTCCATTGACTCATGAAAAGAAATGTTCCTCTTTTGAGTCATTCTCTTTTGAATTCCTTATATTTAACCTTGGAAACCTAAACTTTGCAATCTTGAAGACAAAACCACTGATCTTAATCGAGAGTCTTTTTAAGTGATTTCGGTCATTTAAGATGTAATTAACTTTAGGGGTTTGCCTCTATAGAAAACTTAAGAATCCAACTTAAAATAAACCATATTTAATCTCTCATAGGGTAAGTTATCGGTCAACATAAGTAATATGTATATTTCTCTGAATAGATGTATCACTTACGGTGTTGTGCTCGATCATTTAAACTATTGCAGATATGAGATCGGTTCAGTCTTGAATTTCAAAAAATTAAAATATTACCTTTTCTCAAATTATATATATATATATATTAAATTAAACCTCTTTTAAAATCGGGCGTTGGGATATCCATTTCGGCGGCCAACAATTTCTAATTTGCCGACCAACAGAGATAACAATATTATTCTTAAGAACAAAAATATAAAGAGAAATGTTAGCAATATTTTTAGTAAACTCACCAAAGAACCCTAGAAAAAGGAAGTCAACAAACTTCAACGTTCATTGTACACAAGCAACAACTTTCATGATTTCAACCCAATATTATATTTTAATACAGCTCACTTTATATTTATAAGCATTAAAGTACACATTATTACATAATTTTATAGAGGAAAAATAAAGGTACAAAAACTTCCTGATTAGATTGCATAATTGATGGACATCTTACTTGAGTGAAGAAATCATTGATTGTAAAGATCCAAAAGTTCCTTTCCTGTATTGGATCTATAATAGAAGATTGTGTGTATGTGTTTTCAAGAGAGAGGGAGAGAAAAGACGTCCCGCAATAATTAAATTAGGATATGTCTACATGGAATGAGAGATTTCATATTATTTCTTCAATGATATTCAATATATTACTTGATTGCTCTATCCATGATTAAGGATGATTATAGCACATTATTTTCCTAGAAACAAAGTATATATTCATAACTGCATAACAAAATCAAAATTGAATTATTTCTAAATTTAAGTGAAGAACATGATGGAAACCAACTCTATCATGATGAGACAGCATAACAGCTTCCAACGTAGGAAACCTTCCATATAGTATCAATGATAATACTTTTTAATAATTGAATTATCATTAGATTTTTTCCCTATTTATACTTTGCTGACCAACTTCTATGTTGTTAGTTCCACTTGCAAAGCATTTCAAAAATCGTATTGAAAATCAATTAATTGTCACAAAAAAATTAATTTCGGCAATGAAAAAATAATTTTCTATCTCGACATTTATGTTTTGCATCACTAGCAAATAAAGTCTAAAAGAAGGAACCCCTAAAGGTGTCCCTCCCTTAACAAATGACTCCATAAAAATTTCACTCTATAAGAGACCTCCTCCAGCAAATAACATGGAAAATTTAGTAAGAAAATTTCCAAGCAGTGTATTTATTAAGACATAATAAAGGAAGAACCTTTGTGATAATTCAACATCTTCACCCCTCAAAAATTTTCCCATTAAGCCTTGATGACCCTGACTTGATCACTAAGCAGACTAAAAACTCTATAGAAATACAAACCTTAAAGACTACTAGAATCTTGGAGACCAACGAAAACTGTCCCTAAGAACTAAAGGTAAGCTCAACATAGCCCTGACGATTGATATTTTGATATACATCATGATAATTGACACCATAGGTATCATGAAAGAGGCCATAGCTTTCGTTGTGAACATTATCATAGTGAATAAAAACTAATTATAAAAGAAAGATGTTCTTGCTTTGAAGCTAATCATTTCTTACTTATGTATATTTACTTGAAATCTTTCATTAGTATTTAATAACTAATAAAAACAGTATAAAGTTTATTAAGCTTAAATTGGTATATATTTCTAAGAGATTCTAGTTAAGCAGATATAGAAAACTTTTTTGGCCATCCTAGCATAATTTTGGTCGGCATGAAAACTAGATTAAGAGGCAGTTTCCTACCACTTGCAAGTCCGGAATAGATACGTAAATGATGCATATTAAGCAAGACTAAAACGGTTTAAGAAATTAAATTCTAATTTCAAAGCTAAAAATAGCTAATAACATCAAGATTTATGATGGTCTTCATTCAGAAATAAAACAAAAGTATGACATTTTGAACTTAAAACTATAAATGAAGTTCATCAAAAAATCCGCAAGAGGAAGAATTGATGATATGTTCCTTGTATAAAAGAAAAAGAGTATCAAACAAATTTCCACTATAAGAGGACTCATCTGAAGTGAGAACCCGAATTTTAAAAATAGAAAAAGAAAATCAAATTGGCAATTGTCCTTCCCTAAAAGAGAAAAGAAGAAAACAAGAGGGAAATGGAGAAAGATGACGCAAGAAAGACAATGAGTGATCTCATCATTATAAGGCAAGGCAAGATGAAAGGGAGACATGCAAAACAGGGAGAAAGGGGGAGGCAAAAGGAAAAAGAAGAAGTACAAAAGCGAGATAGAGTGGGGGAGAGTAGATCAAACCAAAAACAATGCAAGCAAACACTAGTGAACATGGGTTTGTGCTGCAAAAGTGTGTGCTCGAGCAACTGCATTGACAAGCAGGATCACTTAAGCAAACCAGCAAACAAGTTTAGACAGACAAGCAATCCTCGATTGGGCGCACAACGTTGAATCGTGGCTGACC
>NEWO01002222.1:25402-41505 GCA_003013225.1 Phalaenopsis aphrodite
TGCAATTCTAACCACTCCCTATTGGATCGATATCTAGGACTCCATTAGAGCTCTATATTACTTGAGTGATACGTATACTTGCGTTGATAAGTGTGACTTTACAATTATTGAATATTTATTACGTCCATATTTATCTTGTATTTTAAGCATATATAAAGTCGCCGGTCAGGTATGAGGAGAAATTTCACCACACCTCCATTTAACCCCTAAATTATAAGTAAAAAGAGAGAGTCTTGGAAAAATGTCATCTTGGGAGAGTGATTTGAAGAAGAAGGAAGAAGTAATGAGAAAGAAGTTTATTAGTCAGAGTACACAAGAAATATATAATGGTTTTCTAGCCATTAGTATCGAAGGAATAACAGAAAAGATTACTAAAATTGAGGCTAACGTGGCTTCAATTGAAGCAAAAGTGATGGAAGTTAACGCACATCTAGATCATATAGGAAGACAACTAAAGATGCAGTTTAGCCATACCAGTGCTATAGAAGAAGCAAATAAGGCTATGTATCTAAAGAACAAGTGGATTGAAGAAGATTCAACCAGAGTTATTAATCGTTGTCCGTTCTTTTAGATATACATACCAAAAGCTGAAGGAGAGACTAAAGATTGGCCAGAATTTGTTCCATCAACTAGAGAATGGAGTTAAGTTCTTGATTTAGTGCTTATGTTTAGTGTCTATGTGTTTAATGCTTGTTTGTTAATGTCAAGTGTGTTTTAAAGTGTTTTTATATTTTAAGTTTGTTTAGAGTCTGTGTTAGAAATTTTCTCATCCAAAATTATTTGGATTGAGAATTTATGTATTCAAAAAAATTTTGTAATCATTTGTGAATGAATATAAGTGTTTTGTTTGTGAAAAAAATTGTGTTATTTAATATTGAATTGAATTAGCTTAAATTGGTGAATCTTGAGTTAGAAGAAAGTGAGAGGGAAGAGAATAGTATATAGAATGTTTTTGAGACCATAAAGGGTTGGTTGACTTAGGCTAGGAGTGCATTTCTCTTAAATGAAGAAAATCAAAAGTTGTGCACTGGCGCCTAAGTGCCAAATCCCGTGCTTAAGCGCTGATTAAACCGATAGGCGGGCGCCTAAGCGCCGAAACATTCGCACTTAAGCACCGGTTCGTGAACGGTTTTAAGTGAATTTTTGGTCCAAAAATTGTCATTAAACCACTCCACTTCACCTTCTTCCTCGGTTTTTTGCGATTTAGAGAGCTAGGGCATCATCTTAAGTGAGGATTTCTTGGTGGATTCAAACTAAATTCATTAGATTTGTTCTTCTTGAGGAAAGAGCTTCACTTCTATGCAAAAGTTTTTTATTTTCACCATGTATTTTGAACACATGCATGAGCTACCTGAAAATCACTTTTCATAGTGAAAATTTGGAAAACAATTGATGGAAAATGCATAGATTTGTTAGTTTAAGCTTTTAGGAGTAGTGTTTTATAATTTGGCGTTGAATGTGAAATTTATTTTGAGTTTTATACAAATTTTTATAAAATGGCACCAAAAATGAAAATAAGCTAAATTTGTTAGTTCGAGAGCTTAGGACAGGTACAGTGACGCTATAAATACAAGGAAGCTAATTCCTGAGTGATGTTTCAAAAGTCTGGGAGGAGCTATTGAAGAGTTGATTGTTAGTCGCCAGTGGGACTGGTTTTGTTATTTTTCTATTGTCGTCGTGATCTCTTTAGTACAAGAGTTCTATGTGAATCTCTTGGAGGTTGATGAGGAACGAGTCATAGTATGGGGGAAGACAGTACCATTTTCTCTTGAGGTAATTAATCAGTTTTACCATCTGCCTCCTAGTACTTTGTGTTTTTATGCAAACTATAGTCCTACTGAGGAGGAGCTATACGAGATTATATCACTTTAACTGATGTGACAGGATTATGAAAGATTATAAATGAAAGAAGAGAAAATTTTTCTACCTCCAATTTAGATGCCAATGCAAAGGCATGCCATTATTTTATCTCTGCTCATCTGTGACAGTGACTTTATATATGCTTAAAAATACAAGTATTTAATAATGCTGCTAGAAGATTTAATTCCTCAGCAACGACACCAAAAACCTAATAATGGTTATAGATTTGATAAAGATGAATATGTAAAATATTTAATAATGATAAATTTACACTTATCAATGCAAGTATATGTATCGCTCAAGTAATACAGTGCTCTAATAGAGTCCTAGATATCGATCCCATAGGGAGTAATACTAGATGCTACGAACTAAGATTTTAGAAAATTGATACTTAATCACAACAATATAGTTTAAATTGCTTATCTATCACTAATAGGCAATTGAAATAAATATGTAATTTTAATAACTCTTAAATAACTAATTCTACTCATAAAGTTTCTAATGTGAAATTCAATATATAAGAAAGCATCCTTCTCCTTGTCAGGAAATTAAAATAAATGGATAAAATGAATCAGTTCAAATTGGATTATGCCAAATAAAAGCATACTTATTCTTTACCCTTTGGTCCAGGCATAAAGAACATTGACTAATCAAATGCTTGGTTACTGAATCTGCGGCTAAGATGAGAGGATACCGGCTCTCACTTCGGAGCTCCCACATTCCCCTCGCCTGAGGGCTAATATCTACACTTCAGCACCCAAACGATAGTACCAAATTCGGGATTTTAGTCTGTCACTCTAAAATCTCCAATTCTACGCACGATAATTTTATTTCCCTATTTATTTTCACCCAACTTCCAAGGGCTTTGACCTCGCTGAATCTTGGATGTAATCTTCACTTTAGTTGTAAAACTTAAAATATTTTAACAAATCAATTGGCCGGATTGAAAGTAAATTAAGATCGAAGTGAAAAGATCATCACAACTTCTTTAATATTATCAAGGCTCAACAAATTCAAATCACCATTTCACAAATCTCAAGACAAGGAGAAAGACAGAGTAAACTACTCAGAGCTCATGGGGAAGATACGACAAAACTCGGAATTTATATATAAAAGCAAAGTCATAAAAACTACAACAAGTAAATAAAGCTTATCCCTAATTCCTCCCCAAGCAAACTCCTCGAAGTTCCTCTGAATCTCTTCCTTTCTTTACAGCACACAGAATTCTTCTTCGAAGCGGTAAGGAGGAAGAAATCTCTCACTTTCCCTCCACTCTTACAATCTCTCGAAGAATTCCTCATAATCTAACCCTAAAGTAAACATTCTACACACTACTGGGGCTCTTGGACGCTGTTTGAACCTTCAAACTCCTCGAACCCACCTCCATTTTTTACTAAAATCTTCTTTTAAAGTTGTAGAAGAGTTTTCCCAAGAGTTTCCTAAGCATCCATCCAAAAATCATCCACATTCAATGCACCTTTTGAAATAACTGTCGATCTCGCCGTAGGCGGCCTCGAGGGCGTCGTCGGTGGGCCTTCTAAAATAATTGGCTGGAGTCTCGAAAAAATCTTATTGTCAGCGTCGTCGGTGCCCTAGTTCAATTCTTCATATTCTGGTCATTTTCGCTCCAAATTTGCTCCTTTTTGCATCTTTTTGTTTCAATGACCATAATTCATCATACCTGCAACAAAACATCAGAAATACCCTTCTTTAAAGTGCAATATCATAAAAAATTAGTATAAAATAGGTATGAAAATCTCAACGTATTTTCATTTGGTTAAAATCCCTCAAACTTAACTATTACTTGTCCTCAAGTAATTTTAGTATTACATAAAAGTTATGATCTATTGTATAAAGTTTTAATTCAGAAATACTATAAGTTTGATTTAAATAAATATTATAGTGAGATTTTTAGATAAAATTTAAGTAATTAAATTAACTCTGTAGGTACAAGATTATCCAGTCATCAAGTTTAAGAGTTCTAGTTTTCTATTCATTTCAAGAATTTTTATATGTTGTAATATCAAGTCACTTAGAATATTCAAATGATAGGAACTTCATGAGAACATTACTAGTAAAAGATCTAATCCATAAATATAAGTTCAGGAATGTATTTAGGTTTTCCCTTTAGGTAGGTCCAGTGAAGCCAATTTTTAATTAGGCATCTCCTCAATCTTCTCCTCACTTTCATATATTTTTTTTTCTTTCTTTTCTTTTCTATTTTTCATTTGGATAGCTTTCAATCCTATATATTTTTCTTTTCTTTTCAAGGATTGTTGTCAATCCTTTCTTTTTCCTCTTTCAAGTGAGGATTACTATATCTGGATAGCCTTTAATGATTTTGAACATCACCTTTCTATCCCTAAATTTGAAACTCAAAGCATTCCTTTACCTTATAAATATTTCATAGCTTTTACATCATTGAGCCTCAATCTTTTCTTCTCAAATGAATTTCCAAGGTACTTAATACTTCAAAATATAATTTCATTTACTTTAAATAGTTAATTATAGTTTTATTCTCTTATACTAAATATCTTAATCCACAAAATTAATTTTCATTACAAAATATTCCTTTAAATCTACCATAATATTTAAATATTTACAAAATATAGTTAGCTTAATTAAATTCACTACTTAAAATCATATTAATAATTTTTAAAAATATTTAAATTGAGAATATCTAATAGTTAATCTTTTTCTTCCTTCCCCCAAACATAATTTTTTTAATATGAAATGATACAGGTGGAAAGAAAAATTCTAAATATAAATCATACCTCAGTATTTTAGGCATTTTCATCATTCTGAAATTTTTGCAGTCCTCAAAATTTCTACTTCACCTGGTCTGTAACATTAGGAGCTTTCTATACATATAAATCATTAGAGAAATTGCTAGGTAATGAAATTTTGAAATAAGTACAAACTAAACATTATACAAACACAATATTTCACTAACACATCTCCAATACTAAACAAAAAACAATTACGATTAAAATGCAAAATAAAAATCACATCACATTACAATTTAGTAAATTTCAACTACCACACCAAACAATTATAACAATAATTAAAAATTATCCAATTACTAAATAAAAATAAAAATGAATGTACAAACACACAGACATCTATTTATATTACAAAAATTACAAAAGTAAAAGTAAAGGTACATCAACTACTATCATATGTCAAAATCCCAAACTATATCTTCATCTCCTTGGTCAGCAGGTGGATTGGGCTGATACTGAGCATATCGGGGGCATTCAGGAAAAGTAACATCAGGCTCACCTCTATAGTGTCGGACCTGAGCTTCGTAGTAAGCTATCTCAAAATCAGAATGTCTCTGAAGGTACTCACTATTATAATTATATCTACGTTCTAACCCTCCGATCCTTTCATTTATTAACTCTATACTCTTTCACTGCAAGGTCAACTCATTCATTAAATCAGTAGGGGTAAGGGAACTAGAAGGTGGAAGGTCATAACTCATAGAGGGGATATCTCTACTAATAGAAGGTTCTTGACTTCTACTCCCAGTTATCCATTTTTCATGGGATTCATATGTCTTTAAATTAACTTTACTAATGGGCTTCATAGGGTAAACCCATTCTTCATCACCTCCAGCTTCCACTTCAGAAAGTTGACAAAGTGCATAAATGAGGTCAGGATGTCCCAGACCTCCGCTTGTTTCACTCCTTGCAGTGGTCAATATATTCTTAAAAATGATTCTCCCCACATTTTTTTTCTATTATTCTGAATACAGAAATTCAGAATAGCTCTATCTCTTGTTACCTCACTATGGTGATAGGTCGGTCACAGAGTAGAGGAAATAAAATAGTGCCACGCTTTAGATGTGGTATTTAAAATGGAAGCAGAAAAATTTACCCGTTCTCGTTGCTTTATCTTCCATGTCCCTTTCCCATCAGTGAGAAGTTGATGACATCATTCAGTTGGCCTTTTATTGTACTGAAGGTTTCATAATAGCAGCTATAAGAGTCTGGGACTTCATAAAAGGTGTTAATGCGTGCGACACTAAATTCAACAGAAAATCCCCGCACTTGAACGATTTCATCCTCAGAATAGAACACGTTGGCATAAAATTCTTTTAAAATATTTGCAGCAGCCTTATTGGTGGTATAAAAGAAGTTTTCCCACCTCCATTCGGTAATAACTCGTTCAATTTCTCCTCCCGGACTCTCAAAAACTCGATTTTATATACATTTCTTCCCTTCAAATAATGAAGTAAATCTCGATTGACCCTTCGCATTGGCGAAGCGAGACTCGTCAAACTCAAGTCATCTCTTTTATCGTGGAGTCATTTCAATCTAATCAAAATTATAGAAAAAAATTCCAAAATATACTTCAAATATGCAAATAATGGCTTCGAAGAGTGACTCTAAGAGTTCAAAATTAAATTCCATGAATTTCTTCCCAATATTTTCTTCACATTTTCAAATTTTTTGGATCTTCTCAATGTGGAAGAAACTAACTGTGAAAATCAAATATATTTAGTTTGGAGTGAAGCTCTTACCAAGAGATGATCAAATCTGGTGTCTAAATGCTTTGAAATCACCCCCAAATCCAAGATCTTCAAGCCCTAGATCGAAACTTTGGTTTTTAAGAGGAAGGGGATGATGAATAGTGGCGGTTGACTGGTCAAAATCACAGTTAAAGGTATCTTTTCGGGATCTCGCCGTCGGCGGGGTCTTCGGCGCCGGCAGTGGGCTCTATTGAATTAACATCCTAAGTCTCGGGAAAAGTCTGCCGTCGGCGGCGTCAAGGGCGCCGTCGGTGAGCTCTATTGAATTGGTTCAATTTCTAGATTTTTGTGATTTCGATCAATTTCAAGCCTCAACGACATCCGTTCAATCGTTATAGACATATTTTTTAAGTGATTAATTGATGTACTAACACAAATAAACATTCACAACACAAAACATCACAATTATATATAAATTCCAAGGGTTACAATACACATTACAAGACACACTTAAGTTTGGTATTTTCTCAACCTTAATACATCAATTCAGCATCGCAATCTAAGCCACAACACTCAAAACACTGAAAACAAACATCTTATGCTCAATCTCAACTATACAAAGATCTAAAAGCAAAATTTTAAAGCAAAGCAAACATAAAGTTCAAACCAAATTACACACATAGACACATAGGTAACAAGGTAAATAAAAAACTCTTCAGATTTAGTGCTAGATTCTCCTCAGAGATCGCCCATTGATTGAACATGAACAAAGAGGTTATAGAAGGGTCGGTATGATAATTCTTTTGTAGAATCCTCTTCTATCAATTTCATCTTTCTCATCAATCGTATCAAACTATCTTTGATATGTCCAGGTGATCAAAATGTTCTTGCATCCTCCAGTCTAGATGATAGAAGAAATCAGTGATATTGTTAATTGCATTCATAACATTTTGTACCTCTTTCTTCAATTTCTTTATTTTGTGCAGGAATACTAGTGTCTTTTTCAGAACTAAAAGTTGAATAGGCAGTGAATTCCGAGACGATTGATCCACAATAATAGTCATATCATTTTCATTTTCATTGGTTGGGAATCTCTCAGTTTGGTCCAAAGGCTTCCAAGGTAGAAGTACATTTTCCCAATTTTCATAAGATACTTGGAACTGACTGCAAAGTAAGAGATTTTTTGAAGGATGTCCAAGTCCATAAGTTGATCCATGAACGATTAGGCCCAAAACAAACTTCACAATTATAGATCCAATATCGATCGGCAGTCCCATTTGGATGTAGTAATTCCGAATAGCACTTTCCTTAATAACTTTATTGATCCTCATTGTCGGAAATAGTTTTGCAGAAATGAAGAAGTGTCAGTGTTTTGAAATGGGGTTTAGAAGTGTCGCAGAAAAACTAACATACATGTTTTCTCTCATTTCCCGGTCTTCAAGTTCGTCCGTTAATTATTGGTAGATCTCATTCATCAGGTTTCTTGTCGGGACGAAGTTGGAATAATGGCAGACAAGAACGTTCTCGATCATATATAACTCATTGATTGGTGCAAGAGTAAAAGTTATCCATCTACATCCCACATAGACAACTCCCTGGTTGATTCCATGCATATTAGCGTAAAATTCCTTCACCACAGGAACAACTACGGCGGCTGTAGTGTAGCACAACACTTCCTATCTTCGTCGCACAATCATCTCTTCGATTGACGTCAATGGATTATTCAATCTTCTATTCACAAATCCTCTTTCCTTGATTAATCTTTTCTTTGTCAGTACCTTGTTGAAGATTTGCTGCTCCTCCGCACTAATGAACTTTCTCAGGTTGAACACTCGCATTCTATGATTTTTAGGGGAATTGGACGTCGTAGAGATGAATTTGGTGGAGTTTCATTTCATTTTTTTGGGGAAATATGAACTTAGAAATCAAATTTGGAAGTTTTAAAGGAGTAACTCCCACCTAAATCCGTCAAAAACTGTCCATTCAAACTCCAGAAATCGTCATCCCGCCGGTCTCGCCGTCGGCGAGCCTTTAGAATTTAATTGCCTGGACTCTCGGGGAAAACCCACCGTTGGCGGCATTGAGGGCATCGTCGGCGCCCAAGGCAAAAATTGCACAGTTTTGCTCTAGTTCGAATGCGTTCCAAATTTTTCTATGGATTCAATTTTTATAATGATTCAAGGGTAAATATGAGTAGTAGAGTTCAATACTACCACAAACTAATGATAATTTCAAATAAAACTACTATAATCACAATAAAAATAAAGATAACTATGGGTTGCCTCCCATAAAGAGCTTGGTTTAATGTCGTCAGCCCGACGTATTCAGGTATTACTCAGGTTAACTGATCATTAAAACCTCTTTAAAATTTGGTCTGTTACCCTCAAAATACTGTTTTAATCTGTGTCCATTTACTTTAAATCTATTCTCAGTCTTTTGATCTTCAATTTCAATAGCTCCGTAGATATAAACTTGAGTCACAGTAAAGGGTCCTAACCAACGAGACTTCAATTTCCCAGGGAATAATTTCAGCTTTGTGTTGTAAAGCAAAACTTCTTGTCCCGGTTTAAAGATCTTCTGGTTAATCTTTCGATCATGCCATAACTTTAGTTTGTCCTTATAAATTTTGTCATTATCATAAGATTCATTTCTTAATTCTTCCAATTCATTCAATTGTAAAAATCTCTTCTCACCAGCATCTTTCAAATTATAATTGAATTCTTTAATTGCCCAATATGCTTCATGCTCCAATTCTACTGGTAAGTGACAAGTCTTTCCAAAAATCAACCTGTAAGGAGTCATTTCAATAGGAGTTTTATAAGCAGTTCTGTAAGCCCATAATGCAGTATCCAATCTAGTGGACCAATCTATTCTACTAGGGTTTACAGTTTTCTCAAGTATTTATTTAATCTCTCTATTAGAAACTTCAGTTAACCAACTAGTTTGAGGGTGATAGGAAGTAGAGATTCTATGAATAATATTAAACTTTTCTGTCAATCTCTAAATGTATTTATTCCTAAAATGGGATCCTCCGTCAGAGATAATCATTCTCTGCATTCCATATCTAGTGAAAATATTTTTCATTAAAAGTCTTGAAACACTTTTAGCATCACAACGAGGTAAAGCTTGTGCTTCAATCCACTTTGAAACATAGTCTACTGCAATTAATATGTATAAGTTCCCAAATGAAGGAATAAATGGTCCCATAAAATCTAATCCCCAAACATCAAAGATCTCAACTTCTAACATGAAATTTAGCGGCATTTCATTTCTTCTAGATATATTGCCTACTCGATGGCATCGATCACAAGTTTTTATGTATCTGTAAACATATCTAAAGATGCCAACATAATCCAGCTTATAAAATTTTATAAGCAGTTTTATCAATCCCAAAATGTCCTCCAAATTCAGAATCATGACATTTCTGAATGATTAGCTCAGTTTCTTCATAAGGTACATATCTTCTCATAATAAGATCCTTACATTATTTATATAAATAAGGCTCATCCCAAAAATATGTTTTCGCATTATGAATGAATTTTCTTTGTTTTTGCAATTTCAGCATAGGTAGCAAAATATCACTTACAATATAATTAACAATATCAGCTTACCATGGTATTTTCCACTCATTAATATTATAAATTTGTTCATCAGGTAAACTGTATGTAATTTCATTGTCATTGTAGTATAGTGGTGAGTATTCTCGCCTATCACGCGGGTGACCCAGGTTCGATCCCTGGCAATGGCGCCAAAAACTTGACAGCGACTTTATATATGCTTAAAAATACAAGTATTTAATACTGCTACTAGAAGAATTAATTCCTCAGCAATGACACCAAAAACTTAATAACGGTTATAGATTCGATAAGGATGTATATGTAAAATATTCAATAATGATAAAGTCACACTTATTAATGTAAGTATACGTATTGCTCAAGTAATACAGGGCTCTAATGGAGTCCTAGATATCGATCCCACAGGGAGTATTATTAGAGGCTACGAACTAAGATTTTAGAAAATCAATACTTAATCACAACAATATAGTTCAAATTGCTTACCTGTCACTAATATGCAATTGAAATAAATATGTAATTTTAATAACTCTTAAATAACTAATTCTACTGATAAAGTTTCTAATGTGAAATTCAATATATAATAAATCATCTTCCTCCTTGTCAAGAAATTAAAGTGAATGGATAAAATGAATCAGTTCAAATTGGATTGTGTCAAATAGGAACATACATATTCTTTACCCTTTGGTTCAGGCATAAAGAACATTTACTAATCCTATGCTTGGTTACTAAATTTGCGGTTAGGATGGGAGAATACCGGCTGGAGCTCCCACGTTCCCCTCGCCTGAGGGCTAACATCTACACTTCAGTACCCAAACGATAGGACCGAATTGGGGATTTTAGTCTGTCACTCTAAAATCTCTAATTCTAAGCCCGATAATTTTATTTCCCTATTTATTTGCACCCAACTTCCAAGGGCTTTGACCTCCCTAAATCTTGGATGTAATCTTCACTTTAGTTGTAAAACTCAACATATTTTAACAAATCAATTGACCAGATTGAAAGTAAATAAAGATCGAAGTGAAAAGATTATCACAACTTCTTTAACATTTTCAAGGCTCAACCAATTCAAATCACCATTTCACAAATCTCAAGACAAGGAGAAAGATAGAGAAAACTACTCATAACTCTTGTGGAAGATAACTACAATAAGTAAATAACACTTATCTTTAAATTTATATATAACTCTAAATTTAAAGTATTAACACTTATCTCAGGTAAATAACACTTATCTCTAAGATAACTACAATAAGTAAATAACATTTATCTCTAAATTTATATATAATAACAAGTAACAGACAGACCAGATTGAAAGACAAAACTCTAAATTTATATATAAAACTAAAGTTATACAAACTACAACAAGTAAATAACACTTATCTATAATTCCTCCCCAAGCAAACTCCTCAAAGTTCCTCTAAATCTCTTCCTTTCTTTACAACACACAGAATTCTTCTTCGAAGTGGTAAGGAGGAAGAAATCTCTCACTTTCCCTCCACTCTTACAATCTCTCGAAGAATTCCTCACAATCTGACCCTAAAGAAAACTCTATACACACTACTGGGGCTCTTGGACGCTGTTCAAACCTTCAAACTCCTCAAACCCTCCTTCATTTTGGCCAAAATCTTCTTTTAAAGTTGTAGAAGAGTTTTTCCAAGAGTTGCCTAAGCATCCCTCCAAAAATCGTTCACATTCAATGCACCTTTTGAAATAACCGTCGATCTCGCCGTCGGCGGCCTCGAGGGCGTCACCGGCGGGCCTTCTAAAATAATTGGCTGGAGTCTCGGGAAAATCTCATCATCGGTGTCGTTGGGCTCGCCATCGGCGCCCTAGTTCAATTCTTCATATTTTGATCATTTTTGCTCCAAATTTGCTCCTTTTTGCATATTTTTGCTCTGATGACCATAATTCATCATACCTGCAACAAAACATCAAAAATACCCTTCTTTAAAGTGCAATATCATCAAAAATAGTATAAAATAGGTATGAAAATCTCAACATATTTTCCTTTGGTCAATCTGCTACCTACAAATCATCTGAGTGAACTGACTCGAGAGAGAGCAACCTTGAACTATTGTATTCAACAGTCCAAGCTAATTAATATTAGAGGATTGATTTATGGAGTTATTGACAGTTCTGCCATTGCTGCTACTATCGCATGTTTGAGATTTACATCCTTGATGTTTTCATTATGTGAGCAGGCTGGTGTTAGATATGATAGCTGGGAGGAGATCTTACAGCCATTGAAGCACATTATTAGTGTGAATGTGAAGAATTATTCACATCATTCTATTTTTTTGTTGGAAGGGTGGATTCTCCAGTAGTTCTGCTGCATCTACTTCACGAGCCTCTACTTCTCATGCTTCTAGATCACGGGGTCAGAATTCTAGTTCTGATACTCAGTCACAGCTTATAGAAAGGATATTGAATAATGTTATTTATACCAATGAAAAAGTGGCAAATTTAGAGCATATTGTTGAACATATGGATGAGTGCATGAGAAAAAGAAGTTATTATGAGGAGGAATACAACACAACTATGGAGCATCTCAATAGAGGTAACCGAGATGTAGTATTTCCTCAGTACCCTAGACATCCACCATAGGAGCCTACAGCTGCTTGGCATAGTGATGATAGTGATGAGGAAGATGATGCTTATTTGGATTTGTAGTTTTATTTTCTATTTTATGTTATGTTTTGTTTATGTATTGTGGATTGTTCAGGTATTCTGTACTTATTGTTTTCAGTTGACTGTTGAAATTATTAGTTTTAGTTGTTGTGTTTTGTAGACATTTCTGTGATGTATTTGTACTTTTGTGTAGTTAGTATGTTTGTGTGGTAGTAATTATGTTAATTGTGTTGTTTGGTGTATTTAGTTAGTGTTTGTTGAACATAATTCAAAATCTTGGAAAATTTTAAAAGTTAACTATCTTTTTACTCAAAAGTTGCATGTTAAAAAAAATTTCAATTTACTACCAGTTATTTTTCTTTATGTTGCAATTGTGTTTGTTTGCCAGTGTGTTTATTTGCTTTTCAGTTATACTCCACTGCATAAAAGTCTAATGATTCTCTTTATATTAAGTAAAATTAAAATTTTGATTAATTTAATTTTCTACTCCTGTTCTTAATTTTTGTACTTGCATATTTAGGATATGAAAATTCCTGCAAGCATGTTATAGTTAGTTTTCACTCTTGCTTTTATATATGATGCTAAATGTTTTATTTCTGTTAAAAATTTAAGTTTGAGGGGATGAAAAATTTTAAAGAAACTTAAAAGTTTATTTGTTCTCAATTGTATTTCAAATAAATTTGATTTTGACTTGAAAAATGATTATGTCTATGAAGTTATATTAGGGAAGTAAAATTTTGATTTTAGAAATGAGTAAGAAAATTTAGTTAAAATTTATAGTAATGAAGAAAAACTTAAAGTAAAAAATTTTTAGTGTAGAAAACGCTAAATATAGTGTAACTATCCTTAGTAAGGAAAATTGTATTTTTGAAAATTTTAGAAATATAGACTTTTATTTTTAAGACTTAAATTTCTTTTATTAAAAATAATTTTCAAAACTATTATTATATTTATAAGGAAAAGATGTATATTAGGGCTTTGCTTTAGGAAAAGAGAAGTTGAATTCAAAATCATTAAAGGTCTATCCAGATATAGTAATCTTTGCCTGAAAAAAAAAAGAAAAAAGAAAAAGAAAAAGAAAAAGAAATGAAAAAACAGAAGCATAAGAAAAGAAAAGGGAGGAGAAGCTGGAGGATTAGTGCCTAATCAAAAATTGGTTCCACATTTGATCTTTTTAAAGTATAAGATTTGGGAAACTCTTAAGCTTAAAAACATAATATGGTAACTAAAATTATTCTTAATAAAAATTTTTAAGTGAAAATAATAAAAGGGCTAAATTCTATATTTGGAAAATATACAATATTTCTGAATTAGATAAAAACTCATATTTTCATATTCTTAACATTAAAAATTTCTAAACTTTAAGTTGATCTCATTTACTAATATTTTTTTCTAAATCGGATTGCTATATTTCTAAATCTAAATTTTAGCAACTCCTAAAGAAACTCATATGCATTATCTACTTATATCGGTTTTTAAAGATTGAAAGGTCACTTGAGGACGAGTAACATCTTAAGTTTGGAGGACTGATACACCTAAAATATATAGTATTTTTGTACACATTTGTATACCTATTTTTGAGATATTGTGCTTTAATGAAAGGTATTTGTGTGTTTTTCTTATAGGTACAATCAAATGGCTGAAAAATGCTAAAAGGATTGAAAAATGGTCAAATTTGGAGCAAAAATGAAGAAAGGTGCAAAAATGAACTGGGGTGCCTAAGAGGATTGGCGCCTAAGCGCAAGATCATTCGCGCCTAAGCACCACATACTTTGCGCTTACGCGTCAAAGTGAGTTACTTGAAGAAATATTAATTGGAGCGGAATTTTGAAGAGGTGTTTGAAGCAACCCTTGATAAAACGTGGGAAATAGCCCATGGACACGAAAATTCATTCAATTGGCTTTTGTCAAGACAACTTCTAGAAGATTCATTTAATCGAGACATCTTTTTGAAGAGACACCAAGGCACCCCTTGGATTTTATAAGAAAAGACTTAGATTTTCCAAAAGAAGGGGCCAGCAGCCAATCACCAAAATTTACAACCGTTGCCGCCGCCGCCAGCTACCTTTACTTTATTTTATTTTATTTTATTTTGATTGTTAGTTTTATTGTAGGAGAAGGAAGAGAATTTAAAGGAACTTCAAGACATCTGGTGGAGAGAATTTGAGATAAGTGTTTATCTTTGTGACTACACTTAGTTTTTAATTTAGATTTCTTATTTGTGTGCATGATTTCTACTATTAAACTCATGTGTGGTTGTGTTTTTTCCATGGATTATGAGTAGTTTTCTTTATCTTTTTCCTTAAAATGATAAGTGATTAAATGTTTACAGGAAGTTGTGTGAAGTATTATACTTCAATGTTGGAAGAAGTTGTGATGATTCAAGACCTTGCACTTCATTTACTTCTTGATTTGGCCAATTAAGATGTTAAAATCTGTTGTAAGAACAAGTAAGATCTGAGATGGTATTGTCTCAGCCAATAAATGATTGGAATCATATATTGATTTCATGAATGAGAATGTAATTCATGGGGTTGAGTGCAGATAAATAAGGAAATATATTTTCAAGGGGGTAGAATTAGAGGACTTTAGAGTGACAGGCTAAAGCCCCCAATTTGATTTATAATTTTAAGTTTTGATACGAGATGTTAGCCCCCACTTAGAGGGAGAAGAGGGAACTCTAGAGTGAGAGCTAGTATCTTCCCTGCCTAGCAGGTCTTCAAGACTATTCAAACTATAGATTAACCAATGTTCTTTATAGCATCTCTAGTAAGGGTAAAGAATATTATTGCTCCTATTTGGTACAACACATTTAGCATACTTATACAACTGAATTTCTATATTTATCACTGTTTCATGATAAGAAAAAAGATATTTTACTTATATTGCCTTCATCTTGCAAGTTTTTTAGTTAAGTTAATTAGTTGCTTATTTTATTTTCAATTATCAAAAATCACAAAAAGAGTCAAACTCTTATTCTTATTATAGCATCTTAAGTTTGAGTAAAAATATATATTACTAAGTATTTTGTTATCTAAAATTAATCCTTCACGTGGGTTCAATATTCGAGACTTAATCAGAAAGTTCTATATTACTTGATAACGATACGTATACTTGCATAATATCCCATATTGAAATATTATAAATCTAATTGCATACATCACATTTTACATCTCTATATATAGAAAGTCGGGATCATATACTTGCAACAAAAATATGAAAATTCCCTTCTTTAAAGTACAATATCACCAAAAATAAGCATAAAATGTATACTTAAACTAGTACATTATTTTGGTGTATCACTCCTCTTGTTGTCGAAGCTGGTATTGTTGTATTCGGTCTGATGATGACTGAAATTTTTTTCTTGGATTGATATTATTATAAAATGGATTCTTTAGTTTTATGGAATTTTTGCAGAAATTTGTTGAAGTATCATGCTGCATAGGAAGAGGATAGCATATTTCAATCAAAGACAGACAATTTGTTGGACTCATATCAAGAGATATGGTAATCGAGCAGCCAATTGGTGTGCTCGAGTTGGGGCTTTGCTGAATTCTATTGTTTTTTCT
>NEWO01002223.1:5083-19644 GCA_003013225.1 Phalaenopsis aphrodite
AAATTTAGGGAAAGGAAAGTGAAGTTCAAAATCATTAAAGGCTATCCAGATATAGTAATCCTCACTTGAAAAAGGAAAAAGAAAGGATTGAAAACAATCCCTGAAAAGAAAAGAAAACTGTATAGGATTGAAAACAATCCAAATGAAAAAGAGAAAAAAAATTGTAGAAGTGAGGAGAAGCTTGAGGATATGCTTAATGAAAAATTGGCTTCACTGGAACTACCTAAAGGGAAAACTTAAATACATTTCTAAACTTATATTTATGGAATAAGTCTTTTACTAGTAGAGTTCTCATGATGTTCCTATCTTTTGGATATTCTAAGTGACTTAATATTACAACATATAGTCATTCTTGAAATAAATAGAAGACTAGAACTCTTAAACTTGATGACTAGATAATCTTGTGGCTACAGAGTTAATTTAATTACTTAATTTTTTTTTGAAAATCTCACTATGATATTTATTTAAGTCAAACTTATAGTATTTCTGAATTAAAACTTTACTGTACTAGATCATAACTTTTATATAGTACTAAAATTACTTGAGGACAAGTAATAGTTAAGTTTGGGGGATTTTGACCAAAGGAAAACATGTTGAGATTTTCATACCTATTTTATACTTTTTTTTAATTATATTTCACTTTAAAGAAATGTATTTTTGATGTTTTGTTGCAGGAATGATGAATTACGGTCATTGGAGCAAAAAGATGTAAAAAGGAGCGAATTCGGAGAGAAAAAGACAAAAATGTGGAGAGTTGAACTAGGCCGCCGACGGCGAGTTTTTCCCGAGACTACAGGACAAAATTCTTCAGAAGCCTGCCGATGGTGCCTTCGAGGCCGCCGACGGCGAGATCGACGGTCATGCCTACTCAAGCTTTGGATAAGGCCAAATTTTGAAGGGATGCTTAGGCAACACTTGGGAAAGCTCATCCACCACTTTAAAAGAACATTTTGGCTGAAAATTGGGAGAGACAATAGGCCTTGGAGGTTACAATTAGTGTATAAAATTTCTAATAGAGTGTAACAATTGTGAGGAATTCTTCAAGAGATTGTAAGAGTGGAGGGAAAGTGAGAGATTTCTTCCTCCTTGCTACTTCGAAGAGGAATTCTGTGTGTTGTAAAGAAGGGAAGAGATTCAGAGGAACTTAGAGGAGTGTTCTTGGGGAGAAATTAGAGATAAGTTATTTACTTGTTGTAGTTTGTTTGACTTTGATTTTATATATGAATTCCGAGTTTTGTTATGTTTTTCCCATGAGTTCTGAGTTATTTTCTCTGTCTTTCTCCTTGTCTCGAGATTTGTGAAATGGTAATTTGAATTGGCGAAGCCATGAAAATGTTTAAGAAAATGTGATGATCTTTTCACTTCGATCTTAATTTACTTTCAATTTGGCCAATTGATTTGTTAAAATATGTTGAGTTTTACAACTAAAATGAAAATTACAACCAAGATTTAGGGAGGTCAAAGACCTTGGAAGTTGGGTGCACATAAATAGGGAAATAATACTATGAGGCGTAGAATTGGAGATTTTAGAGTGATAAACTAAAATCCCCAATTCAGTCCTATCGTTTGGGTGCTGAAGTGTAGATGTTAGCTCTCACGTGAGGGGAACATGGGAGCTCTGAAGTGAGAGCTGGTATCCTCCCAGCCTAGCCGCAGATTCAGTAAACAAGCGTAGGATTAATCAATGTTTTTTATGCCTGGACCAAAGGTTAAAGAATTTGTATGCTCCTTTTTGGCACAATATAAATTGAACTAATTCATTTTATCCATTCACTATAATTTCTTGACAAGGAGAAGATGTTTTCTTATATATTGAATATCAAAATTAAACCCTCCTTAGTATCATTAGTTATTTATTAGTTATTAAAATTATCTATTTATTTCAATTGCCTATTAATGTCAGATAAGCAAATTGAACTTCGTTGTTGTGATTAAAGTATTGCTTTTCTAAAATCTTAGTTCGTAATTCTAAACTACTCCTTGTGGGATCAATATCTAGGCCTCCATTAGAGCTCTATATTACTTGAGCAATACGTATACTTGCGCTGATAAGTGTGACTTTACAATTATTGATTATTTATTACGTCCATATTTATCTTAGATTTTAAGCATAAAAATGTCGCTATCAAGTTTTTGGCGCCGTTGCCGGGGAATTAAATCTTCTAGTAGCACTCGATTTTTAGTTGGAGTTTTTAATGGATTAAATTTAGCATTTTTTTCATTTAGATTAAGTTTGGTTGAAACCAATCTTATTGTGAGTTCATTTTGTATCAATTATTTGCAATTATTCTTTTTATTATTAAAATTAACATTTTCTTTGTCCAGATTAACAATGGCACAATGACCCCCCAATAAAGTCAAAGTTGAGAACGAAGAGGTTTATTTGAAAAATTTTGATCAAAGTACTTTTAGGGTTATTAAGGTTTCATTGTAGGAAATGAGATCATTAGCATCAGAGTTTGTGTCAGACTATTTCTAATGTCAATGCCTAGCGATGAATTTGAAATTTTTAGCATCAACTTTGGTTTGCATGCAAAATAATTTTGATGCAAAAAATTAGCATCAAATTTAGTATCCAAAGTAGGTTGACACAAAAAAATTTTATCGACATTAGCGTTAGTATATTGTTAGAGTAAGGGTTCCACTTACTAATGTCAAATAAGTTGACGATAAGTTCGATGCAAATTTATAAATTTTTTTCCAGACCTGTCTGATGCAAATCTAAAGCAGATGGCCTAAAATTCTATTCTCTTGCACCATAACCTCATTTATGCCCTCCTTCCTTTTTGAGCATAGCTTCAGAGATTCCATCTCTCCTCTAAGCATTTGCAAAATTTCTCTAGTGAACTCGCGTCTCTAGTGATATGCAGCTTTCTCCTCTTGTTTTTAAAATTTTCTCCTTATGTTTTGGAACTAGTAACATTTTGTAAGATGGTGGTAAGACCTACAATGCTTTATAGTGCGGAACGTTGGCCTACAAAATAGAAGCACAAAACTAAGCTAAGTTATGTTGATATTATAATACTTATGTGGATGAGTATCTTTACAATTAGAAACAAAATGCAAAATGAATATATCTATGAAAGGATTAGTATTGCTTTGATGGCAAACTAGATTAGAGAGTGTTGACATTGATAGTTTGTTCACATTAAACATCGGCCATCTGATGACTTGGTTAGGAGACAATTTGTTTTAGATTCGACCTTTGTTAAGATAGGTTGTGGTAGAGGTAGACCTAAACATTATTTGAGCATATTGTAAACTTATTTTTTTAGACTTAAATGAGAATATGACACTTAATAGAACATAATGGAGAAAAAGGATTCATGTGCAAGTGCATGTGACAACCAACCTTTTGCATCTTCATCTAGCTAACAATGATTCTAGGAAATTGTTTTGGGATGGTCATTTGACTGGAAGGTACTTGCCAAGTTCTTACTGGAAAAAGAATTTTTTTTTGTAAGATCATATGGCTACATCAGTATGACATTAGATTCTTTGTGAGCACTTGGTTCTTTGATATCTTCACCTTTGACAAGATTTAAGCCTAATGCATATGAGTTGCTTCTATGAGAACATAGCCATTGTTGATGTCATTTGAACATACACACACACACTCACACACGTTAGGGTTATGATTGAAAGGGATGTTACACTCTCTTTCTGTGATTTTGTTTGGATTGGTGATTTGAATTCCGGATATTAACAATATGTGGATATGGATTACGTTCCATCATATTGCAATAATTACAAGATGATTGGGCATTGTTTATCTAATTGCTATGTGTTTAATCTAAGTATGAAAACCAATTTGCAGAATAAGAAGATGGTTAGGAATAATAACCAAGATTTTTTTCTACAAAAGAATGTTTTCAAAAAGTTGGTTGATATAGAGAATATTAATAAACAGGGTATAAAAAGTTGCATGGATCTAACCAAGCAATGTTTCCTTATTCACCAATGCTGAGTTAATTGATAAAAACACTTTTTTTGCAAAACCAAGAAAATTTTATTTGTTGTCAAGGTGATTCTCAAGGGAAAGATGTTAATTGCTGCATCGAGTATGAGAACTTGTCTCTCATATTGATGAGATGAACATTGCTACTGTTAAGGTAAATGTAAGATTGAGTAAAAGCAGTTCAATGGTTAACATTTTTAATCTTATTAAAATTAATAATAAAGATCCTATTGTGAATAATGCTAACTTGATTACTGATACATCAAAATAATATGTAGTAATAAGTAATTATTTTATGCTTATTTTTTATGATATTGCACTTTAAAGAATGATATTTTCATGTACTGATGGATCAAGCATCCCAGAATTCATCACCTATTCAGCCTTACTTCAGTTCGAACACACTTTTGAAAGGGATCAAGAATATAGAGAAAGAGGTGCAAAATCTTATGCATGCAATTGAGAATATTTCTGAAATGTTGGTTGGATCACTTGGATTGGAGACTTAAAGAATATTTTGTGCATAGTGATTATATTGAAGATGATTTTGTCTGTATGTTCAAGAAACATGCTTGGATTGGTGAGGATTCGACTAATGAGTTTATTTATAGACCCTTCTACAACTTGTATGTGCACTACCAATCAATGGAAGATATCTAGGAGGACAAGAGTGAAGAAGATTTTTGAACTTAATCTATGCACATTACATTTTGTTTAGTACTACTTGTTTTAGTTGTTTTTATGTTGGATTGTATTTACTTTTATTGTTGAACTCTATCTATGTTTGAGTTTGGTATTTTGATGTTTAGATTTTAGTGTTAGAATGGTTTGGTTTGCTTTGGACATTGAATTAGAGTTTGTTGGCTTAAAAAATATTAGTTTGTAATACCGTGAATTATATATGTAAAGGTGTGTCTTGTGTTGTTGTGAAAAATTGATGTTAGAGTAATGTTTAATCATGCTTATAAAGGTTCATTTGAGTTAATTAGAGATAGAAGTAAAGTGGTACAATGTAGATTTTCACAGAAAACAAAATCTGGAAAAATTAACGTATTGGAGCAAAATGCGTCAGATTGGTGCATGATGCGCCAGTTTACAGAGAGTTGGCGCATGATGCGCCATATTTGACGCAAAATGCCCCAAATTCTTGAAAATGCCAGTTTGCCAAAAAAACCACAAAATCACATAGTAAAACTCCAATTTTACTACTTGTGTCGTCTCCTACCTCTAAACCTTGACCTAAGGCTTTACATTGAGCGCGATAGAGAAAATTTTGGAGGCTAAAAATTGTAGATTTCATCTTCTCTTGGTAAGAGCTTCACTTTAACTTAGAAATTTTTTTTATTTTCACCATAGAGTTTTCTTACATTTTGGAAAATTTGCAAATTTGGGATTTTTGATGAAAAAGCTTGAAGAAAACTCATGGTGAAAATTTTCTTACCAAACAATCTTACTTGGGGAGTTAGATTTTTTATTTGATAATTTATTTGGATTTTATTTGGATTTTGGTAGAATTTCAAATGGCTCCACGAGTGAAGAGAGGAAGCTCGTTAGATGATTTTAATGCATGAAGATTTGTTAATTTGAAGGCCCAACACAGTTATAACACTCAAATAGAATCGAGATGATTGATCCAAAAACGGGCATTTGCTAACCTGAGTAGCGAGATCAAGAGGTTGATCCTTGCTAGAAATTGAGAATGGTTTTGCTACTTCGCTACAGTAGCAATTGTGTCAATGATTCAAAGTTTTATGCCAACTTGAGATTCACTGATGATGATCACATATCTTTGTGAGAGGTAAGCATATTGAATTTACTGCAGAAAGGATCAATGTTTTTTATGGGCTTAGGAATGTATTTCGTGATGAATACGCTGCATTTGTGATGACTGATTCATCTTTGAATGAAGTGATCACCTTTTTGACTGATGGAAGAGGAGAATGGAGGATTAAAAATAATAAGATAGTTAACTTCTCTGCTTCCATGTTGATTATTGAGTCAAAGGTATGACATTACTTCATTTCTGCTAAATTACTACCAAAAAATCATCTGACCGTTGTAATGAAGGATAGAGTTGTATTGAACTATTGCATTTAGAACATGAAAGCAATAGATGTTGGTGTTCTTAAAGTTCATCATGCACGGAGCATAGCTAGTAGCTTTACAACTAATGGTTTGGGTTACCCTGCCATAATTTTCACTCTTTGTGAGCAATCAGAAGTAGAGTCACTTAGAAACAAAGAAAGACTACAACCACAAAATCCTATTGGTAATCATATGATTCAGAGAGTTGAATCATTTGTTGAATATAGGGGTGGAAGAAGCGATAGTCCCTTTACATTAGTTGTAGGGGCATCTACTTCTCGCCCTGCATTACTCAACAACATTATGGACCAACTCATGTTCAACAATTGGATATAGTAAATATTCAGAATTAGATTGGAGAAATTAGAGCTATAAATGCTTATAATGATGAGTACAAGTAGAGGAGAGTTCAACATGATATAGCTTTTGAGGATGTTATGGTCAGATATCTTAGGGGTGAATACAATGTAGAATTTCCTACTTGCCCCAGCTTCACTCATTATGTTCCTATTTTTGATGAAGATGAAGAAAAAGAAAAAGATGAAGAAGAAGATGATGATGATGATGATGATGAGGAAGGCGATGAAGATTAATATTTTTTGGAGTTAGTTTATTTGTTTGGTTGATTGTTTGTTTGTATGTTGTTTGGATGTTATTTGGTTGACATTTGAAACTGTTGTAGTAAGAACTTTTGTTTTGTGTTGTGGATTTAAAATTATAATAGTAACTGTAGATTTTTACATTTCCTGCATTTTTAGTATTTTCTGTTTTTGTTTTTGTTTTTAATTCTCAACAAATTCTTTAGAATATATTATGTTTCATTTATTGCTTTAAAGTCTGTATGTATTTTTAAAGTTAGTACCTGCAGTATACCAGAGCCCAGGTTTATGGTCAAAAATCCACTATAGGTTAGTTTTTATTTTCATGCATTTACTGTTTTCTTTCACCAACTAAATTTTGTGCTAGAACATTTTTAAAATACCTAAAAACTTAAGTTTGGGGAAGAAAACATTCTTTAAACAAAAAGAAGAAGTAAACAAAATTTTATTTGTCCTTAAGTAACAACATTTTTAAAATTAATTTAACATGTTATGTTGAGTTTCATGTAAGAAGAAAAGAATGAGACTTTATGAAAATCATAAACTATTATGAATTTATAAAGTGAAGAAAGGTAAGGGTTTTGACTTTAAGAAGAGGATAGTGAAGTTCAAACTATTCAAGACTATCCAGATATATCAATCCTCACTTGAAAAAGAAAAATAAAAAGAAAAGAAAATATTGAAATGATCCTAAAAGTAAAAGAAGAAAAAAAAAGAAAAAGAAAAAGAAATGAGAAGAAAAATAAGTGAGGAGAAGCTTGAGGAGATGTCTGACCGGGACTTTATATATGCATAAAAATATAAGTATTTAATACTGCTGCTAAAAGATTTACTTCCTCAGCAACTGTACCAAATCCTTAAAATAGTTATAGATTCAAAAAATATGGACGAAATAAATATTCAAAAATTATAAAGTCACACTTATCAATGCAAGTATATGTATCGCTCAAGTAATATATGGCTATAACGGAGTCTTAGATATCGATCCCACAGGGAGTAAGTTTAGAACTACAAACTAAGATTTTAGAAAAGCAATACTTTAATCATAACAACGAAGTTCAATCTACTTATCTGTCACTAATAGGAAATTGAAATAATTACATAATTTTAATAACTATTAAATAACTAATGATACTAATGAAGGTTTAAATGTGATATTCAATAAATAAGAAAGCATCCTTCTCCTTATCAAGAAATTATAGTGAATGGATAAAGTGAATCAGTTCAAATTATATTGTGTCAAATAGGAGCATACCTATTCTTTACCCTTTGGTATATGCATAAAGAACATTGACTAATCCTACGCTTGTTTACTGAATCTGCGGCTAGGCTGGGAGGATACTGACTCTCACTTCGGAGCTCCCACGTTTCCCTCACCTGAGGGCCAACATCGACACTTCAACACCCAAACGATAGGAGTGAATTGGAGATTTTGGTCTGTCACTCTAAAATCTCCAATTCAACGCCTGATAATATTATTTCCCTATTTATTTGCCCCCAACTTCTAAGGGTTTTGACCTTCTTGAATATTGGATGTAATTCTCACTTTAGTTGTAAAACTCAACATATTTTAACAAATCAATTGGCCAGATTGAAAGTAAATGAAGATTGAAGTGAAAAGATCATCACAATTTTCTAAATATTTTCATGGCTTCACCAATTCAAATCACCATTTCACAAATCTTGAGACAATGAAAAAAACAGAGAAAATTACTTAGATCTCATGAGGAAAACACAACAAAACTCAGAATTCATATATAAAATCAAATTCATACAAACTACAACAAGTAAATAACTTATTTCTAATTTCTCCCCAAGAAAACTCCTCGAAGTTCCTCAGAATCTCTTCCTTTCTTTACAGTACATAGAATTCCTCTTCGAAGCAGCAACGAGGAAGAAATCTCTCACTTTCCCTTCACTCTTACAATCTCTCAAAGAATTCCTCACAATTTTTACACACTATTGGAACCTTTCTAACCTCCAGGAACTCTCTAAGACTTCCAGACTATCTCAATTTTCGGCCAAAATAGTCTTTTAAAGTTATGGATGAGCTTTCCCAAGAGTTGCCTAAGCACCCCTTCAAATTTTGGCCTTATCCAAAGCCTGATTGGGCATAACCGTCGAGCTTGCTGTCAGCGGCTTTGAGGGCACCGTCGGCGGACCTTCTTAATGAATTAATTCTGGAGTCTCGGGAAAATCTCGCCGTCGGAGGGGTTTAGGACGTCGTCGGCGCCCTTGTTCAATTCTTCACATTTTTGTCCATTTCGCTCCAAATTCGCTCCTTTTTGCATCTTTTTGTTCCAATGACCTTAATTCATCATTAATGCAACAAAACATAAAAAATACATTTCTTTAAATTGCAATATCATCAAAAACAGTATAAAATAAGTATGAAAATCTCAACATATTTTCCTCTGGTCAATGTCTAATAAAAAATTGGCTTCACTTGAATCAACTTAAGAAAAAAGCTTTATTACATTTTCTAAACTTATATTGGATTATTAGTAGAATTATTACTAAAGTTTTCATGAATATTCTAAATATCCTTGATATGACAAATTGCAACTCTTCTTGAAATGAATAGAGATTCAGAAATCTTAAAATTGACTACTAAGTGCTCTTAGACTTTGAATTTAAATATAAGTTATTAAAGGTTTTCTTAAGTTTTACTAGTTTATTTATTGAACTAAAGTATAGAAGTTATAAGTTAGTCTTTATCCTAAGTCATATGCTTTTATGTAGTAAAATTGTCACTTGAGGTCAAGTAACATTTAAGTTTGGGAAATTTTGATACACCAAAATAATATGTAGTTTAAGTAATTATTTTATTCTTATATTTTGTGATATTGCACTTTAAAGAAAGGTATTTTCTTTTTTTTTTTTGTTGCAGGTAGATCAATTTTAGGCATTTTGAGCAAAAGTAGCAAAAATGGATGAAATTTGGAGCCAAAATAGTGAATTTTTGAATTCGAATGCAAGATGCGCCAGATTAGCGTTAGATGCGCCAAAACCCAGAACAACACTGTCTTTAGTAAACTGGCACATGATACGCCATATTGGCGTCAGATGCGTCATTTGACAGAGAATTGGCGCATGCTATGCCAGATGCATCAGGAATTACTTTTTGCGAATTAAGTCAGTTCGAGACAAATTTTGCTTGAATTTTCAAAGTGACACTTGTTTGAAACACACCTTAGAGTAATTCAATGCATCTATACATTTTGGAAGACTCTTTTATGAAGGGATATGTCTCTTGGATCATTGGACATGTCTTTTGATTTCAAAAGTGTTGATTTTTGGACAAAATTTCGGAGGGAATTTTGAATTCTATTTGGAGGGAGGTAACCTTTGATAAAAGAGAGGGAAGTCTAGGGCTAAGAGAGGTGGCGTGAAGGTAAGGAGAGCTAAAGAGAGAGAGAGAGAAAGAAAGTTAAGGGCTTGTAGATTTTCTTCAAGAATTGTAAGAGGAGAGGGAAGGTGTGAGATTTCTTCTTCATTACACTTCTAAAAGAAAATTGAGAGTGCTTGGAAAGAGAGAAAGACTTGGAGAGAACTTCTAGGGAATTGCTTGTGAAGGGTTGTGAGATAAGTTGTGTCTTTTATTTCTTTTGTTTTGTAAACTTATTTTTATATATGAAATATGTGTTTTGTCGTATCCTTCTCGTGAATTCTGAGTTGTCTTCTTTATCCTTCTGCCTACTTTGAGATATGGTTTTGTAAAGAATTGATTTTACTTTATATTATTTTAAATGTCAATAATTTGTGATGATTTGAACTCCGATCTTCATTTACTTTTTGATCTACCCAATTGAAATGTTAAAATGTGTTGAAAAACATATGTTCCGAAAGGGGTGTGATTTCTACAACATGGGGACAATCACATTTGATTTCATGAGAGAGTATTTCATACATGGAGTTGAGTGCAAATAAATAGGAAATTATACTTTGTTGGATGCATAAATGGATATTTTAAGGTGATAGATTAAAATCCTTAATTTGGTCCATTTGATTAAAAACTAATGTGAGATTGTTTGCCCTCATGTGAGGGAGTAGCGGAAGCTCTGGAGTGGCAGTCGATATCCTCCCATCCTAACCACAAAATTATGGACCAAACTCTGAATTAGTTAATATTCTTTATGCACTCAGAAGAGGGTAAGAAATAAGATTGCTCTTATTTGACACAAAACAATTTTTTTATATATTTTCTAATGATTTTAATTTCTTCACAATCCATATACTCATTCTAAAGAGGAATGATGTTTTCTTAAATTTGAAATTTCTGCCACAAAAACTTAGTTTAATTTTTGTATGTTTACTTTTGAAAGTTTAGCATTTAGTTTAGTTAACTATGTCTTTCAACTGCATTTTAATTAGCATTCACTTGTTACTTAATATTCAAACTTCACACTTTACTTTTTGTGTAGTTTTAAAAATTGAACTTTACATTATAATCTTAAGAACTTATCTATAATCATTTCCAAAGTCCCTGTGAGATCAATATCTAGGATTCCACTAAAGCCCTTTATTACTTGAGTTGTACGTATACTTGCGTTATTTTTAAAAGAGATTTTGCAGTTTAAAGATTTTTAAGAGATAAAACTATTTTGACCAAAGTTATTTTGTTAGGATTAATTTGCATATTTGCTATTATATCTATCATGTGTATTTTGTAATATTGAAAAATATTTGTAAAATTAACACACTAAATCCACCAGCATCAATTACCCATGTTGACCCATTTGTGGATGAATACTTGGTGACTAGGTTAGAATTAGAATGAAAATGGATGGTTCAAATGACTGTGACAAAAAGGAAAAATAAAGGTAATAGAGTGCCCATCTATGTTAACTAAGAAGTTGTTATTCTGTTTCAGGCTGGAGAGGCTATGAAAAAGAAAAATTTAGCTACATCTTCTAGAATTACTAAAGGATTGAAAGATCTTCTTGATGATGTTTAATTTTTTAATATGAAATATTAGAGGCATAGTTAAAAGTGATGCCTCAAATAGACTCAGGAGTTTAATTCACTCTCATAAACTTTATTTTCTTAGCATTCTTGAGCCTCTTGTGAATTTCAAGAATAATGATAAGTATTTCAATTGAATGGTTTATTTTAACCTTTTTGCCAATGTTAATAACAAAAATTAGTTTCTTTAGAGTGATTGTGTGAGGATTTATATTATCATGAATCATGAGTAACTTCTTCATACTAAAGTACCTTTGGATGAGGAATATTTTTATTAACCAGCATATATGCTGGTTGTACTAAGTTGAAAAGGAATGATTTATGGAAACTAATCTTTTCCATAAGCACTGTTTCTGAACCATGGCTTGTTGGTGGTGATTTAAACATTATACTTTCTCCTAATGAGAAAAAAGGAGGTAGTTCACCTAATCTGAATCTTATTTTATATTTTAATAATTTTCTTTTTGATGATAACCTCTTTTATTTAGGATTTAATGATAACCCTTTCACTTGGAGGAGAGGGCAGTTGTTTGAAAGGTTGGATTTTTTCATATCTTGTGCACTGTGGACTAGTAATTTTTTCTTGTACAAGGTTTGTCATCTTTCTATCACAGCTTCTGATCATGCTCCTTTATTGTTAAAAGTAAAGGATAATACTTTTAATAATAAATATCATTTTATATTTTTTTAATATGTGGATAACCCATTATTTTATGCAATTTGTTTAAGATAATTAAAATTGTAGTATTAAAGGGTGTTTTGGTTTTAAGCTTTGGTTTTTGCATAAAAACCTTGCTCAAAAGCTTAAAAAGTGGAACTATGACGTTTTTGCTGATATTCATAAGAAGGTTATTGATGTTGAAGAGAGGGTTAAGTCCTTTATTAATGATGATATTAATTGGGATGCCCTTTTACATGGTCACCAAGACTTAAACAGATTTATTATTATGAAAGAAAACTTCTATGCTAAAAAAGCTACTAGACAAAAGTTTTTCGATGGTGATAAGAATTTTGCTTATTTTCTTGCTTGTATCAAGAATAGAAGAAAGAAAAATATGATTACCAATATTATTAACAGTGATGGGAATTTGTTATTCGATCCCTTGGAAATAGAAAAGGATGGGGTTGAGTTCTTTTCTAAGCTTTTTAATGGTGATGGTAATAGTATTGCTAATATTAATAATGTGAATTATGTTACTAATGCTAAGATTGATTGCAGGAATCTTACTTTTATACCTTCTAAAGATGAAATAAAAAATATTATTAACACTATGAATGATGGTAAAATGGGTGGTGATACACCTAAAATATATATTATTTTTATACACACTATATATATATTTTTGAGATATTGCGCTTTAATGGAAGGTATTTGTGTGTTTTTTCTTCAGATACAACTAAAATGGTGAAAAATAGCAAAAGGAGTAAAAAAGGATCAAATATTGAGCAAAAATGAAAAAAATGGTGCAAAAGTATTTTGTCACCTAAGTGTTAGATCCGGTGCTTAAGTGCCCGTGAAATAGAGAAGACCACGCCTAAGCGTCAGAGGCCCTGCACTTAAGTGCCAGTGACAGCTACTTGGTGGGTTAATTCATTTTGACAAATTTTAAAGGGACTTTTGAGGCACCTATTGCTAAAAAGGGTAGTTATAACAACTAGAAATAAAAATATGATTAAAAGACTTGTGAAAGGAGGCATCCTTTGGAGAATCTATCAAATTTGGACACATTTTGAAGAGATATCAAGGCACCTCTTGGAAAACTATAAAATGAGAGGCTTAGGACTTTTTGAGGGGCTGCTTCTAGTCTCTTCAATTGTTTCTTTTAGATTATTCTTTGTTGTGATTTCTGGGAGAGACTATAAGATGCAAATATCTACCTTGATGTTAGTTTTAGTTTCTAGTTTTTGAGAGTTAAGAGTGTTGTGAGAAGAAAAGAGATTCAAAGGAACTTTAAGAGTTTGGTGGAGGATTTGAGATAAACTTCTATATTTTTGTTACTACATTTGGTTTTAATTGAGACTTCTTGTTGGTTTGACAATGATTCCTACTTTTAAACTAAAGTGTGGTTTTGATTTCTCCATGAATTCTGAGTAGTTTTCTTTATCTTTTTCCTTAAAATGATAAGTAAATAAAGTATTAGATAGAAGTTGTGGAGAGTATCGATCTTTAATGTTGGAAGAAGTTGTAATGATTTACTTCATGTACTTCGATTACTTCTTGATTTGGTCCATCGAGATGTTAAAATTTGTTGTAAGAACATGTAAGAACTGGGATGGTATTGTCTCAGTCAACAATTGGAAAGGATTGTATGGATGAGAATGTAATTCATATGATTAAGTGCAAATAAATAGAGAAATAATCTTTGAAATGTGTAGAGTTAGAGGACTTTAAAGTAATAGGTTAAAGCCTCCAACTTGGTTTCTTGTTTTATGTTTTGATATGCGATGTTATCCCCCAGGTTGAGAGAATCGAGGGAACTCTAGAGTGAGAGCTGGTATTTTCCTTGCCTAGCCGGTCTTCAGAACTATTCAAATTTTAAAGTAACCAAGGTTCTTTATAGCATCTCTAGTATGGGTAAGGAATAATATTGCTCCTATTTGGCATAACAAAATTTTGCATACTTCCACAACATAATTCCTATATTTATTACTGATTCATGATAAGGAAAAAGATATCTCATATTCAATGCTTCTTATCTTACAAAAACAGAAGTTATCTTTAGAAGTTGTTATTATATTGTCAAATATCAAAAATACCCAAAATAATTGAACTTTAATTACTGTAATAATATCTTAGTTTAAGTAACTATCTTTTTGAAATAGAAGTTTGTTAGTTACTAGTGCATATTGTGAACAATCCCTGTAGGTTCAATATTCGGGGCTTAATAAAAAAATCTTATATTACTTGATAACGATATGTATACTTACGTAGTATCCCAATATATATATATATA
>NEWO01002224.1:15378-36081 GCA_003013225.1 Phalaenopsis aphrodite
CCGAGAGCATTTGCAAACCCGGGTGGCGAGATCAAAAGGTTGAACCTTGCCAGAAATTGGGAAAGATTCTGCTACTTCACTGCAGTAGTGATTTTCCCCATGATTTGGGAGTTCTACGCTAACCTGAGGTTCACTGTTGGTGACCACATATTGGTTAGAGGTAATAAAGTTGAATTTACTGCTGATCAGATCAATGCTTTTAATGGACAAAAAAATATATTTCATGATGTGTACGTTGCATTTGTGGTGACTGATTTATCACTGGATGAAGTACTAGCCTTTTTGACCGATGGAAGAGGAGAGTAAAAGATTAAGAATAACAAGATAGTTAACTTCCCCGCTTCCATGTTGCTAGCCAGTCAAAGGTATGGCATCACTTTATTTCTGCTAGATTATTGTCATTGAATCATCTTGCTGATGTTACGAAAGATAGAGCTATGTTGAACTATTGCATTTAGAACATGAAACAATAGATGTTGGTGTGCTTATGGTTCATCATGCTCAAAGTATAACTAGTAGCTCTACATCTAGTGGTTTGGGATACCCTGCTCTGATTTTCAATTTATGTGAACAATTAGAAGTAGAGTCCCATAGAGATGAAAAAAGATTACAATCACAGAATCCTATTAGGAGGCATATGATTCAGAGAGTTGAATCATTTGTTGAATTTATAAGGGGAAGAACGGATAGACCCTCTACATCAGTTGCAGGGGCATCTACTTCTCGCCCTGCATCATTAGAAAACATTATGGACCAACTCATAATTCAACAAATGGACATAATTAATATTCAGGGTCAATTAGGAGAGATTGGAGCAAGAAATGCTTATAATGATGAATATCAGCAGAGGAGAGTTCAACATGATATTGATTTTGAGAAAGTTATGGTGAAACATCTTAGGGGAGAGCCCAATGGGGAGTGTCTTCCTTGCCCCAATTTCACTCCCTATGCTCCTATTCAGGATGAAGATGAGAAAGGAGAAGAAGAAAATGTTAATGATGAGGAACGAGATGAAGACTAATACTTTTATGAGTCTAGTGTAGTTGGTTATTGTGTTTGTTTGTTATTTTTGATTGAAATGTGTTGTATTTTCATTTGAGAACTTTTGTAGTAAAAAATTTCATGTTGTGTTGTGGACATAATTATAATAGTAACTGTAGACTTTTACTTTTTTGCATTTTTAGTATTTTCAATTTTGTTTTTCAGTTTTTGTATTTCTATTCTCAACAAATTCTTTAGAATATATTATATTTCATTTAATGCTTTAAAGCCTGTTTGTTTTTAAAGTTAATAGTTGTAGTATATTGGAGCCCAATTTCAAAATAAAAAATCCTCTATAGGTGAGTTTTTATTTCATGCATTTACTGTTTTCTTTCACCTACTAAAACTTTGTACTAAAACATTTTTAAAATTACTTAAAAACTTAAGTTTGGGGGGGAGGGGGAAGAAACATTTCTTTTGAAAAGAAGTAAGTAAAATTTTATTTAACCTCAATTAACTATATTTTTAAAATTTATTTAACATGACCTGGGGATATTAAGATTTAACTTTAAATAACTATACTTATGTTTATAAATGTTGTGGTAAATTTAGGTAAAAAGTATTTAAAAATGAAGGTCAATTCTAAAGTTAATATGAGAGGATAAGACTATGCTTTTCTATTTAAACTAAATGAAATTGTATTTTTAAGTATTAAGAATTTTAGAGATTCATGTAAGAAGAAAAGAATTAGACTTTATGAAAATCATAAACTAATATGAATTTATAAAGTGAAGAAAGGTATGGAGTTTTGACTTTAAGAATAGGATAATTAATTTCAAAACTATTAAAGGTTATCCAGCTATAGTAATCCTCACTTGAAAAAGAAAAAGAAAAAGAAAAGAAAGGATTCAAAAGCTCCTAAAAGAAAAAAAAAGAAAAAAAAGAAGAAAATGAAAATGAAAAGAAAAAAATAAGTGAGGAGAAGCTTGAGGAGATGGCTAATTAAAAATTGGTTTTACTTGAATCAACTTAAGGAAGGAGCTTTATTGCATTTTCTAAACTTGTATTGGAGTATTAGTAGCATTCCTAGTAAAGTCTTTAAGAATTTCTTTTTCATATGTATGTTCTAAATATCCTTAATATGACAAATTGCAATTTTTCTTGAAATGAATAAAGATTCAAAAATCTTAAATTTGATTACTAAGTATTCTTAGACTTAGAGTTTGAATCTAAGTTATTAAAGGTTTTTCTTAAATTTTACTATTCTCTTTATTAAACTAAAGTATAGAAGTTATAAGCAAATATCTATCCAAAGTCATATGCTTTTATGTAATAAAAGTGTCACTTGAGGAAAAGTAACATTTAAGTTTGGGGGATTTTGATACACCAAAATAATATACTATTTTGAGTACATATTTTATGCTTATTTTTTGTAATATTACATTTTAAAGAAGGGTATTTTCATGTTTTTGTTGCAGGTATATCATTTTTTAGGCATTTGGAGCAATAACGACAAAAAGGACAAAATTTGGAGCCAAAACAATAAATTTTGGAATTCTAGCGCATGATGCGTCGTTTGATACAGGCTTGACGCATGATGCACCAAAGACGACTTTTTGTGGATTAAGGCAGTTTGAGACAAATTTTGCACAAATTTTCAAAGGGACACTTGTTCTACGCACTTATTGGAGTAATTTAATGTATCTAGACACTTTGGAAGGTTTTTCTATGAAGGGATATGTCTCTTGAATCAAATTACACATCTTTTAAATTCAAAAGAGTTGACTTTTGGAGAGAAATTTGAATTCTTTATTAAAGGAGGCAGCTCTAAAATAAAAGAGGAAGACTTCAAGGAGTTTAAGGGGGGACAAAAAGGATAAGAAAGTGGGGGTGGCATGAAAGACAAGGAGAAGAGAGGAGGAGATTTTCGTCTAGGGATGTAAGAGGAGAGGGAAGGTGAGAGATTTCTTCTTCATTACACTTCTAAAAGAGAATTGAGTGTGATTGTAAAGAGAGAAAGACTTGAAAAGAACTTCTAGTGATTTGATTGAAAAGGATTGTGAGATAAGTTGTGTCTTTTATTTCTTTTGTTTTGTAAACTTGTTCTTATATTTGAAATCCATGTTTTATTGTATCCTTCTCATGAATTTTGAGTAGTCTTCTTTATGGTTCTCTTTACTATGAGATATGGTTTTGTAAAGAAATGATTTTGTTTTTTATGGTTTTAAATGTCAATAATTTGTGATGATTTGAACTCCGATCTTCATCTACTTTTTGATCTAGACAATTGAAATGTTAAAACATGTTGAGAAACATATGTCTTGAAAAGGGCTATGATTTTTACAGTAGGGATAGAACCACATTTTATTTCATGGGAGAGTATGTCATCCATGGAATTGAGTGCAAATAAATAAGTAAATAAACTTTGTTGGATGTAAAATTGGATATTTTAAGGTGACAGATTAAAGTCCCCAATTTGATCCAGTTAATTGGAAACTAATGCGAGATTGTTAGCCCTCAGGGGAGGGAGTAGTGGGAGCTCCAATAACTGCTTATATGCAACAGTATAGAAATAATTTTGATTATATTTTTCACTTATATTTCTTTATTTTGCAACAAAACCAAAAACTTGATCCTAAAGAAAAATAAGATTTTAACTTTTAATTTATATTGGGATACTATGCAAGTATACATATCGTTATCAGGTAATATATGACTTTTTGATTAAGACCTGAATATCAAACTCACAGGGAAGATATGCAACATGCACTTTTTAGAAAACTCTCTATTTTTAAAAAGATAAATATTTAAACTAAAGACGTTTACGTAGTATAGAAAGTTTAAATATTTTTGGTAATTTTAATATTTTGACAAAAACAATACAAACTTAAAAAGATAACTTGAGTTTTTATAGAAGAAAAGTACTAAATATGAAAATATATTTTTCCTTATCATGAATCAGTAATAAGTATAGGAATTCTGTTGTGGATGTATGCATATTGTGTTGTGCCAAAGAGAAGTAATAATATTCTTTACCCTTACTAGATATGCTATAAAGAACATTGGCTAATTTAATGTTTGAATAGTTCTGAAGACCGGCTAAGCAGGGAAGATACTAGTTCTCACTCTAGAGTTCCCTCGATTCCCTCAACCTGGGGGCTAACATCTCGTATCAGAACCTAAAATAATAAACCAAATTGGGGGCTTTAATCTGTCACTTTAAAGTCCTCTAACTCTATACCCTTCAATTAATATTTTCCTATTTATTTGCACTCAATCATATGAACTTAATTCTCATCCATACAACCTCGTGTGTTTCTTTCCAATTGTTGACCGAGACAATACTATCCCGGTTCTTACATGTTCTCACAACAAAATTTAACATCTGGATTGGCCAAATCAAGAAGAAAATGAAGTACATGGATTTAAATCATCACAACTTCTTCCAACATTAAAGATCAATATTCTCCACAACTTCCATCCAACACTTAATTACTTATCATTTTAAGAAGAAAGATAAAAAAATTTACTAAGAATTCATGGAGAAAACAAAACCACACTTTAGTTTAAAAGTAGAAATCATTGTGAAACCAACAACAAGTCTCAATTAAAATCAAAAGTAGTCTAAAACAAAAGATTAAAACTTATCTCAAGTCCTTCACTAAACTCTTGAAGTTCCTTTCAATATCTTCTCTTTTACAACACTCTCAATATAAAACTAAAATAAAAAAAAAGGATAAATATGTGGTGCCTGAAAATCTCTCAAACTAACTCCCCAATTTTTGAGCTTTCAAAACTTTTTCAGAACTTTCAAGACCCCTTTCAAAGTCCCAATCTTCTTCCTTTTATAATTCTCCAAAAGGTGCTCTGGTATCTCTTCAAAATGTGCCTTGATTCGATATATTTCCCCAAGAGATGCATTCTTTCGTAATAATTTTCGTCCACCATGGTTGTAACCACCTATTAAGCCAATAGGTGCCTCAAAAACCTCTTTAAAATTAGGAAAAACCAAATTTACTCATCCAATAATTCCACTGGCACTTAAGTGTGAAGCCTCTGGCACTTAGGCGTAGCCTTCTATGTTTACCCGACGCTTAAGCGCTGAATCTGGCGCTTAGGCGCCAAAACACTTTTGTACATTTTTCACCTATTTGCTCCAAATTTGATCCTTTTTCACTCCCATAAGCATTTTTCACCTTTTTACCTATACCTAAAAGAGAAACACAAAAATACCTTCCATTAAAGTGCAATAACTCAAAAGAGGTATAAAAATGTGTCTGAAAACACTATATATTTTAGTCATATCAAAATCTCCCAAACTTAAATGTTACTTGTCCTCAAGTGACACTTCAATGTTTAAAAACTAAATATGTATGATATGTATATGAGTTTCTTTAGGAGTTATTAACATTTATATTTAGAAATATAGTAGTCCATTTCAGAAAAAATATTCAGTAAATGAGATCAACTTAAAGTTTAGAAGTTTATAATGTTAAGAAAGATAAAAAATATGAGTTCCTATCTAATTCATAAATATTGCAAGCCTTCAAAATTTAGAATTTAGTTCTTTTATTATCTCCACTTAAAAATTTTTATTAAGAATAATTTTACTTACTATATTATATCTATAAGCTTAAGATTTTCTCAAGCCTTATACTTTAAAAAGATCAAATGTAGAACCAATTTTTGATTAGGCGCTAATTCTCAAGCTTCTCATCCCTTATATTTTTTTCTTTTTCTTTTTCTTTTCTCTTTTTTTTTTCTTTTTCTCTTCTTTTTTTTTTCTTTTCCTCTTTTTCTTTTCTTTTCTTTTTAGGCAAGGATTACTATATCTGGATAGTCCTTTAATAATTTTGAATTCTACTTTTTCTTTGTTAAAGCAAAGTCTTGATACAAAACTTTTACTTATAAATATAATGATAGCTTTGAAAATAATTTTTAATAAAAAGATTGAAGTATTTAAAATAAAAGTCTAAATTTCTAAAATTTTCAAAAATACAATGTTTCTTACTAAAGATAGTTACTTATATTAATCATTTTCTACACTAAAAACTTTTCACTTAAAGTTTTTCTTCATTACTAAAAAATTCAACTAAATTCTCTTACTTTTTTCTAAAATCAAATTTTACTTCCTTAATATAGCTTCATGTACATGATCAATTTTTCTTTTCAAATCAAATTCACTTGTAGTTCATTTAAGAATAAATAAAATTAATTTTTTTTAAATAATTTTCATCCCCCCCCCGAACTTAAATTTTTATCAGATTAAACAATTTAGCATCAAATATATATAAGTAGGAATGAAAATAATAATAACATGCTTACATGAATTTTTATACCCTAATGATACAAGTATAAAACTAAAAATAGGAGTAAAATTAATTTTGATCAAATTTTCTAATATTTTCATTTTAATTTAACATGTAGAGATTCAATAGACTTCTAAACAATGGGTATAAACATAAAAGCAAACCAACACACTAACTTGACTTCACAATCTCAACATAAAAACAAACTCACAAACATGATAAAAGAAAAATACAGGGTAGCAGTTTTGTAAGTTCAAATTTAAGACCTAAGTTAGCAAGATTTTAACTTTACAAAAGACATAGAATTAAGTTAAGTTCTAAACTAACTAAATAACAAAAATAACAACAGTTACTACCTTAAAATTTTAAAACAAACTACTAAATAACACAAATATTACAATACAATTAAAAATACAAGTCTCACATATCACAATATCTAAAAAAGTAAACAAACATGTCTCAAGTCCAAAACATGAAAACACATCACATCACATAGTTCAAATCAACACACAGATGCAAACGTAGCAAACCCAGACCACATAGTTCATATCATATTACAATCATAAAATAAAACTCTTAATTCTACTATTCATCCTCTGAATCACCTCTATCCCAAACTTCTGTAGGCTCATAATCAAGGTATCTAGGATATGGAGGAAATTGCACTCCTTAGTTACCCCCAATGAGGCTCTCCAAAGATGAGTGAAACTTCTCTTCATAATCACTTTTTTCTTCTATTATAACTATTAGTATGCTCTGCAAAATGCTCTAAATTTTGTACCCTATCAGCGATAAAATTAATATTTTCCATCATCCTCTGCAATAATTGGTCTTGGGTCTCAGTAGACTCAACTCAAGATGTAGAAGCACGTGAGGTAGATGAAGAAGCAACAGAGGTCGAAGAAACAGACATCTCCATTCCATAACTCCTAAAAAACCTCCTCTCCAGCCAAAAATTGAATGCTCAGAATAAGTCTTCACATTCACCTTAGTGATGGGCTTTAGAGGTAACAACATTTCCTCCCAGGTATCATATTTAACTCCAGCCTGCTCACACAAAAAAGATCAAGGAAGCAATTCTCAGACTTGCAGTAATAACGACAATGGCAGAACTGATGATATTCTGACAAATCAAAGCTCCTATGTTGATAAGCTTTCCTTCTTGGATACAATAATTTTATGTCGTTCTCTCTCTGGTCACTTCACTGAGATGATTTGTTAGTAGCAAACGAGCAGAAAAAAAATAGTGTCAGGCCGTTGAAGGTGCACATAACTTTGAAGTTGGGAAGTTGACTCTCCTCCCATTAGTGATCTTCCAAAGTCCTCTCCCAATAGTCAAGTAAGAAATAATCTTATCTAACTCCGCTTCAGTCAGACTATAATTTGCACAAAAAAATAACGTATCAGGTGGAAGATGATAAAAAAATTTGATTACCTTCGGTGAAAAAGGTACCAACTTTCCTCGAACCATGACTCTATTGTCTTCAGCCTTAGGGAGGTTTGCATAGCACTCCCCAACAATAGAAATAACTGCCACAGCAGAGAAACAATAGAATCGTTCCCACTGTTGACGAACAATAAAATCCTCTATGTCTCCACCTGAATTCTTAAAACACTGCTCCTAAATCAGTTTTCATGATTGTGATGCATCATTGTATCGATCCTAATTCTTTGAACTGACAAATTTACTCAAATCGAAAGGGCTCTTTCCTTTGCTCCTCTTCATTCTTGGTGTCATTCTATAAATTTTATAAATTCCAAAAATAACTTCAAAAATGAAGTTTAAATTAATAAACTAAACTTACAAAGTATAATTACACTTCCCATGCAATTTCCATAGATCTTTTTCTCATGGTTCACCATCAATAGTGAATTTTTGTATTTCTCCAAATGTGCTCAAAATAAATGGTGAAAATCCAAAATGTTTGCATAAAAGTAAAGCTCTTACCTCAAGGAACTTGGATCTAGCAAATTTCACTTGACTCCACGAAGAAATCTTCACTTTAGATGTGCCCTAGCCTTCCAAAATCGCAATTTTGAGAGGTTGAAGGTGACGGGAGGAGTAAAAATGGTGATTTTTGGGCCAAACTTTTACTTTTAACCGTTCGCAAACTGTTTTTCGTGAATGCCTCTCGAGTTGGCTCGCGCTTAAGCACGAGTTGTAGCGCTTAGGCGCTAGTGCACTATTTTAAAATTTTCAAATTAAAGTAAAATGCACTATTTGCCTAAATAAACCACCTCTAAATGGTCTAATAACACTTAAATGACTATTTTCAACTTCCTATAACTCCCCCCTCTCTCAAAATTCTCCATAATAACTATTTCAATTTGAGGCTATGAATAAGACAAATTTTCACACAAACAAACTTATATTAACTCACAAACAAGTATAAATACTTTTAAGCACTTAATTCTCACTCCAAATAGTCTTGGATGAGAAAATTTTTCTAAATACAAATACACAACAATCATTACCCATAAAGAAGTCATAAATACAAAAAACAAGACTTAAACACTAAACCACTTGAAAACAACTACTTCTAACACACAAATTCTATCACTAAACTTAATTACATTCTTCATTAGAAGGAACAAATTCCTATCTTTCATTATTCTCTCCAGGAATATAGAGTTGATAAAACAGATGGTGGTGACGAGCTCTGATACTATCTTCTTCAATCCACTTCTGCTTTATGAACATTGTCTTATTTGTTTCCTCTATGCTCTAGATGTGCTTACAACTCAAATACTTTGGTCTCCAATAAAGCCATAGTATTCTCCATTTTATTAATCTTTTATGATATCCCTTTAATATCAACAGCTAAGAACCTGTTATACATTTCTTATGCACTTTGACTAATGAACCTTTTCCTCATGGTTTCTTTCTTCTGCTTCAAATCCTTCTCCCATGAAGATATTTTCTCTAAATCTCACTTTCTCTTAGAATTTTAGAGCTAGAAATGATCTGGGGTGAAATTCATTCACAAAACTCTTCTATTTATAGGTCTAAATCCTTCCAATAACTCCTAGACACGTTTAGAAACTGTCTTGGCCTGTTTTTATAAACTAATTGGTAGTTAAACCTTCTAGAATATTAATTTCGCACATGTGTTTAAACTGCCACGCTTAAGAGCCGGATCTGGCGCATAAGCGTCAGTGCATATTTTTGCACTAGTCAACTTAACATCCAATTTCTCATTCTAACATGCATTGGTCACTAAATAAAGTCTTAAAATCTTTACCAACACATAATAATTTCAAAAAAAATACTACCTCAATTTTCTTAATCACACACAAAATAACAATCAAAATAAAAACACTTTGATAACTATGGGTTGCCTCCCACAAAAAGCTTAGTTTTACATCGTCATCCCGACGTAACCAGCGCTTATTCTAGTTGACCCAACATCATTTCATCATTAAGTTTATGATGATCCCCTATAAAATAAGGTTTCAGTCTATGTCTATTAACTTTAAATATTTGCTCAGACTTAGGATCTTTAATATCCACAGCTCCATAAGGATAAACTTTTATCACAACAAATGGGCCCATCCACCTGGACTTAAGTTTTCCTTGAAATAATCTTAACCTTGCATTATATAGCGAAACTTGTTGCCCTGACTAAAAATTTTTAGTAAGAATCTTTCGATCATGCCACATCTTCATCTTTTCTTTATAAATCTTGGCACTCTCATAAGATTCATTCCTTATCTCTTCAATCTCATTTAATTGCAATAACATTTTCTCACCAACATCTTTCAAATTATAATTGAACTCTTTAATCACCCAATATGCTTTATGCTCAAGTTCAACTAGTAAGTGACAAGTTTTCCCAAATATTAGCCTATATGGGGACATTTCTATAGGAGTTTTGTATGCAGTTCTATAAGCCCACAAAGCATAGTCAAGTTTGATTGACCAATCCATTTTTGTTGGATTCACAATTTTTTCCATAATTCTTTTAATTTTTCGATTGGATAATTCATCCAAACCACTTGTCTGAGGATGTAAGTAGTAGCAATCCTATGATTTATATGATATTTCTTTAATAACTTCTCCATTATGACATTTCTGAAATGACTTCCCCCATCAGTAATGATAACTCTCAACATTCCAAATCTAAAAGATATGTTTGTTTTGAAAAATTTTGCAACACTTTGAGCTTCACATCAAGGTAAGACAACAACTTATATCCAATTGGATACATAGTTCACTGCTAACAGAATATATAAATTTCAGAAAGATAGTATAAATGGCTCATGAAATCTAATCCCCAAACATCAAATATTTCAACTCCTAGCATGTAATTGAGAGGCATCTCATTTCTTCTAGAATTATTGCCTTCTCGTTGACATCTATCACAAGTTTTGATATAAGCATTAACATCTCTAAAAATTGTAGGTCAATAGAATCCAGATTGTAAAATTTTGTATGTTGTTTTATCAAGACCAAAATGTCCCCCAAATTCAAAATTATGACATTTCTGGATAATTTCATAAGTTTCTTCCAATGGTACACATCTTCGAATAATTAGATCATTTCCTTGTTTATATAAAAATGGGTCATCCTAAAAATAAGTCTTAGCTTCAGAAATAAATTTCCTCTTTTATTGGTATTTCATTCCATAGAGTATAATATCACTAACAATAAAGTTCAGAATGTAGGCATACCACGAAACACACCACTCATTAATAGTGAACAATTTTTCATCTAGAAAATGTTCATTAATTTCTTTTTCAAAACAGAGTGGTTTTTCTAACTCTAGTATGGACAAATGATCAGCAATTTGATTTTCAGTTCCCTTTCAATCTACTATTTTAAAATCAAATTCTTGCAAAAGAAGAATCCATCTTATAGGTCTAAGTTTAGCATCCTTCTTTTTCATTAAGTACTTAATGACAGAATGATCTGTATGCACTACACAATGAGTTTCAATTAAATATGATCTAAATTTATCAAAAACATATACTATTGTTAATAACTTTTTTTCAGTTGTTGTTTAATTGATTTGAGTTACATTAAGAGTTTTAATAGCATAGTAAATTACTTTAAAAATTTTATCATATATGTGTCCTAAAACAGCTCCTATAGCATAATCACTAACATCACACATCAATTCAAAAGGTTTTCCCCAGTTTGGTGAAACTATAATTGGTGTAGTGATTAATTTTTCTTTTAATAAATTAAAAGCTTTTAGGCATTCCTTATCAAAATTGAAAATTGCATCTTTCTCCAGTAAATGACATAAAGGCTTAGCAATCTTTGAAAAGTTTTTAATATATCGCCTGTAGAATCCAACATGTCCTAAAAAACTCTTAATTTCTCTTACATTTGTTGGATAAGGTAAATTAACAATCACTTGAATTTTAGCAAGATCTACTTCCGTACCATTTTCTGATATTTGATGACCTAATACAATTCCTTCTACTACAATAAATTGGCTAAATTTGTTTCTTCATAGTGGTTTGAACCTTAGATAAATGTTCTAAACATGAGTCAAATGAAGTTCCAAACCCTGAAAAATCATCCATGAATACTTCAATCCCTTTTTCAATTAAATTACAAAAAATTACCATCATACATCTTTAAAATGTAGCAGAGGCATTACATAAACCAAAGGACATCCTTCTAAAAGCAAAAGTATCATAAGGACTGGTAAAAGTTATTTTCTCTTGATCCTCAGAAGATATTTGTATTTGGTGATAACCAGTATATCCATCTAAAAAATAAAAATATTTATGCTCAGCTAGTCTATCCAGCATTTGATCTAGAAAAGTTAATGAAAAATGATCTTTCCTAGTGGCAAAATTTAATATTTTATAATCAATGCATATTTGTCACCCTGTAACTTGTCTAGTAGGTATTAATTTACTATGTTCATTCAAAGTTACAGTTACTCCTTTCTTAGGAACGCAGTGAATATGACTAACACATGCACTATCTGAAATATGGTAGATAACTCCAGCATCTAACCACTTTAAAATTTCTTTCTTAATAACTTCTTTCATAACATGATTCTGTCTCCTTTGAGGATCAGCCCTGGGTTTGCAGTTCTCTTCCATATGAATTCTATGCATACAAAAGGAATGATTGATTCCTTTAATATCAGCAATTGTCCATCCAAAGACTTTCTTAAAATTTTTCAAAATTTTCATCAACCTTTCATCTTCTTCCATCGTTAATTTTTGAGAAAATTAAAATTGGTAAAGTAGAGGAATCTCCTTAAAAGGCATATTTTAAATTTTCAAGAAGTAACTTCAGCTCATGTTCTAGAGGTTTTTCAATTGATGGACAAAATGATTTATCTTTGTCTGTCGTGTCCAAAATTTCAAAACTTTCTCGAACATAGTTTGAATCTTCCTTAAAAAGTTCTTTACATCGATCTAATTCCTCTTCTTGCTAGTGTTCCAAATCTTTTTCTTCAGATTTTTCTTCATAAGTTATTTTGAAATAGCATTCACTTAGATATCTTATAACATCCATCCTATAACATTCATCATCTTTACCTTTTGTAGGAAATTTCATTGATCTTGAAATATTGAAAGTAACACTTTGATCATTGACGCGCATTGTTGAGTCCCCTTTCTGCACATCTATCATTGTTCTTCATGTTTCTAGGAAAGGTCTCCCTAAAATGATAGGTATCTCTTTAAGTTCCTCTATATCTAGCACAATGAAATTAACAGTAAAGATAAATTGGTCCACTTTCACTAGGACATCTTCTATAACTCCTTTAAGGTATGTTATCGAACGATCTGCTAGCTGTAGAGTTACAGTAGTAAGGGTTATTTCTCCTAATCCCAATCTTTTGAATATTGATAATGACATAAGGTTAATGCTTGCACCTAAATCACATAAAGCTTTACCATAAAATCTGTCTCCTATTGTACATGGAATTGTAAAGCTACCAGGATCTTTAAGCTTTTTAGGAAGCTTTTTCTGAATTATAACACTGCACTCCTCACTAAGTGCAACAGTCTCATTAACTTCAAACTTCCTTTTCCTGTTCAAAATATCCTTCATAAACTTTACATAGCTTGACATTTGTTCTAAGGCTTCAACAAATGGAATATTAATTTTAAGCTTCTAAAATATTTCCAGAAATTTTGAGAATTACTTATCCAACTTCTGCTGATGAAGTCTCTGAAGAAATGGAGGTGGTGGGTTTTCCAAATCAATTTTTAGTGGAGAAATAGGTCTTTCAGACTCTTTTGGAGGGTCCTCTTTTCATTCTTCAATTTCTTTTTGAACCCTACCTTCCAACTCTCTTCCGCTTCTAAGTTGAATGGCTTTTACTTGCTCTTTATTCTAGTCTTTTGGATTTGATTCAGTATTACTAGAAAGTGTTCCTTGGGATCTATTACTTAATGAATTTGTTATTTGCTTAAGTTGATTCTCAAAATTTCAAATTGTAGCTCCTTAACGTTGTAATTGAATTCCCATTTGTAACACTACTTCTTCTATAGACAACTTCTTCGCTTTAAACTGTGTATTACGGTTGAAGCCTGGAGGATAATTAGATTTATAATTATTATTCCCTTTATTTTTCTACTTTCCTAATAGGTTTACTTGGTTGTTTCACCATTGCTGATTATTACCACCCAAATTGTTGTTCCAGTTAAAGTTGGGATGGGTTTTCCAACCTGGGTTATAATAAATTGAATATGGGCTATTCTGCTTATTATTTATGACATTCAAAGTTTATAATGATGCTTGAGAATCTAACATTTACCCTAATGAATTCTCCTGAATCATAGAAATTGGTTGAGAAAAAGTCATTCCAAATTGGTCTAACTTTCTTGAAATTGCAGCAACTTGATTTGCTAACATAGTAAATGCATTAGTTTCATGAATATTGGCTACTTTCTATGGATTCACCCTCTCAGGAGGCCATTGAAAATTATTGCTAGCCATTTCTTCAATTAAAGCGTAGGCGTCATGAAATGGTTTTGACATCAACGAACCACCAGCTGTAGCATCGATAATTGATCTAAGAGATCCAACAAATCCATTATAAAAAGTTTGAATTATTAACTAATCTGGTATAGCATGGTGTGAACACTTTCTTAAGAGTTCTTTAAATCCTTCCCATGCTTCATAAATAGATTCCCCTTCAAACTCATTAAAAGATGTAATATCAAGCTTCGAAGTTTTTTATGGTGGAAAATATTTAGCAGGGAATTTTTGTGCTAAATCACCCCAAGTTCTGATAGATCCAGGTGCTAATAAATTTGACCACATTTTAGCTTTATCACTCAGTGACAAAGGAAATAACATAAGTCTTATGACATCATCTGATACACCATCGTATTTAAATGTAGCACACAGTTCTAGAAAATTGGCAAGATGTAAATTTGGATCTTTAGTTGGTGATCCTCCAAATTGATTATTTGATACCATTTGGATAAAAATAGGTTTAAGCTCAAATGAATTAGTCACTATAGTAGGTTTTTGAATACTACAATGAAGTTCATCTACAATAGGGTTAGCATAATCTTTTAAAGGTCTAAACTCTTGATGAATTTCAGCATTTTGATCATTTTGGTTTGCCATTTCTTTAATTTTTTTTTTATTTTTCAAGATTTTTAATTTTTTTGGTTTTTCTAATTTTTTAATAGTTCTCTCTAATTCAGAATCGTAGGACACTAGTCCTTCAGAACCTGAACTACGCTTACACTAACATAAAATAAAATAAAAATAAACACACACAAAATAAAATACAATAACTTAAAGTTTAAATAAGACTTTCTAAAAATAGAAATTTGCTTTTAAATCAATAGATTCTTTACAATTTTCACTTCACTTCCCCGACAATGGCGCCAAAAACTTGCTCCCCGATAACTGGTTATATGCAACAGTATAACAACAATTCTGATTATATTTTTCACTAATATTTCCTTATTTCGCAACAAAACCAAAACTTGATCCTGAAGAAAAATAAGAATTTAACTTTTAATTTATATTGGGATACTAAACAAGTATACGTATCGTTATCAAGTAATATACGACTTTTTGATTAAGACCTGAATATCGAACCCATACGGAAGATATACAATATGCACTTTTTGGAAAACTTTCTATTTTTAAAAAGATAATTATTTAAACTAAAGACTTTTTTTCAGTAAAGAAAGTTTAAATATTTTTGGTAAATTTAATATTTTGACAAAAATGGTACAAACTTAAAAAGATAACTTGAGTTTTTGTAGAAGAAAAGCACTAAATATGAAAATATCATTCTCCTTATCATGAATCAGTAATAAGTATAGGAATTCTATTGTGGATGTATGTATATTGTGCTGTGCCAAATAGGAGCAATAATATTCTTTACCCTTACTAGAGATGCTATAAAGAACATTGGCTTATTTAAAGTTTGAATAGTTCTGAAGACCTGCTAGGCAGGGAAGATACTTGCTTTCACTCTAGAGTTCCCTCGATTCCCTCCACATGAAGGCTAATATCTCGTATCAGAACCTAAAATAATAAACCAAGTTGAGGGCTTTAACCAGTCACTTTAAAGTCCTCTAACTCTACACCCTTCAATGAATATTTCCCTATTTATTTGCACTCAATCATATGAACTACATTCTCATTCATATAACCTTATGTGATTCTTTCCAATTATTGACTGAGACAATACTATCCTGGTTCTTACATGTTCTCACAACAAATTTTAACATTTGGATTGGCCAAATAAAGAAGTAAATGAAGTGCATGGATTTAAATCATCACAACTTCTTCCAACATTAAAGATCAATACTCTCCACAACTTCCATCCAACACTTAATTACTTATCATTTTAATAACAAATAATAAAGAAAACTACTCATAATCCATGAAGAGAACGAAACCACACTTTAGTTTGAAAGTAGAATTCATTGTCAAACCAACAACAAGTCTCAATTAAAATAAAAAATAGTCTAAAACAAAAGATAAAAACGTATCTCAACTCCTCCACCAAACTCTTGAAGTTCCTTTGAATCTCTTCTCTTTTACAACACTCTCAATATAAAACTAAAATAAAAAAAAGATAAATATGTGGTGCCTGAAAAATCTCTCCGACTAACTCCCTAATTTTTGAACTTTCAAAACTTTTCCAGAACTTTTAGGACCCCTTTCAAAGTCTCAATCTTCTTTCTTTTATAATTCTCTAAAAGGTATCTTGGTATCTCTTCAAAATGTGACTTAGTTCGATGTATTTCCCCAACAGATGCATCATTTCGCAATAATTTTTGTCCACGGTGGTTGTAACCACCTATTAAGCCTATAGGTGCCTCAAAAACATCTTCAAAATTTATAAAAACCAAATTTACTCGTCCAATAACTGTCACTGACACTTAAGTGCGGGGTCTCTAGCGCTTAGGCGTGACCTTCTCTCTTTACCCGGCGCTTAAGCGTCGGGCCTGGCGCTTAGGAGTCAAAACACTTTTGCACATTTTTCACATATTTGCTCAAAATTTTATCCTTTTTCACTCCTTTAAGCATTTTTCACGTTTTTAACTGTACCTGAAAGAAAACACAAAAATACCTTCCATTAAAGCGCAATATCTCAAAAATAGGTATAAAAATGTGTCTAAAAACACTATATATTTTAGGTGTGTCAGTATCCTCCTAGCGTAACCACAGAATTGGGGACCAAACTCTGGATTAGTCAATGTTCTTTATAACACTCAGAAGAGGATAAAGAATAGGATTGCTCCTAATTGGCACAAAACAATTTATATATATATATATTTTTTCAAATGATTTTAATTCTTTCACAATCTATATACTCATTGTAAAGAGGAATGATGCTTTCTTAAGTTTGAATCTTCCGTCAACAAAAAATTTGCTTAGTTTTCGTAATTTTACTTTTGAAAGTTTTGTTTCTAGTTAGTTAACTTTGTCTTTCAATTGCATTTTATATAACATTCACTTTAGTAGTTAATGTTCAAACTTCACATTTTACTTTTTTTTGTATTTTTAAATTATAAAATAATTTTAAGAATTTACTTATAAGTTTTTCCAACTTCCCTATGGGATCGATATTTATGACTCCTTTATGGTCTTTTATTACTTGCGTGATATGATACTTGGTTTGATTTTAAAGGAGATTTGACAGTTTAAAAAGAGTTTTAATGATAAACTATTTTAAGAAAAAGTATTTTTATTGGGATTATATTGCATATTTATTATTATATCTGCCGTGTGCATTTTGTAAAATTAAAAAATATTTACAAAATTTATTCACTAAATCTACCCACATCAGCTGATGACGTTAAAGCAAGCGCTTTGTACGAGGTAACAAACATAATCTATTTGCGTGGTTTGATTTGTATTTGTTATTGATATTGTATTGTGACTTTCTATTACTAAAGTAGCATTCTTAAAACACCATATAAGGATGTAAACATGATTGGAACTTGAAAAATTTAACGATAGGCGAAAGGTTGTTCACTAAGGCATTGGCGCCTAAGCGCCAGAGCCCAGTGAAACTGGTGCATAGGCACCTAAACGGTGCCTAGGTGCCACGGTTTCTGGATGTGGAGAAAACCACCCCAAGCAGTTTTCCCACTTCTTCCTTTCTAAACTTTCTGATCTTTGTCCCTAATCATTAGAACTTTGAAAATTAGGCATGAGAGAAGGAATTTATAGGGTATTTGAGATCTTGCCTTCATTTACCTGCTTCCATCAAGAGTAACAACAATGGAAAGGGAATTGGAGACAAGTTTGTGCATTAAGTTGCTTAAACTTATTTCAATGGGTTCCTGAGATTGAATTTAAAGAGGATGACTAGCAAGTTGGGAAAAACTATAGAGAAGCTTTCATTTCTACCAAACAAGTTGCATGAGATGTATCATCAATATGAGCATTTGGAGTGGCAGATGAAGCTTCAATGCAATCACATGGTGTGTTATCAGGATTATCAGGTAACTATGTATTGCAACATAACTAGATTGATGAGAAGATGGCTATGGATTTCCCTCGTGCCCCTTTCTTTCAAGTCTTTGATCATAACTTTTCAACATTTGATATTGAGGAAGAAATTTCATTCAATAATCATTGAAGTTCAGAAGGAATTATTTGTGTTTGATTAGTCATGTTTGCTTTAGTAATAGTTGTGATGTGCTTACTTTATCTAGTAGTTAATTGTGTGTTGGTTTGCTTGTGTAGTACTGCTTTATTGTGTTTATTGTATATGTTGTACTGTCATTTGATGGTTTATAAAAAAGTGATGATTGTGTAAAACATGTGTTAAAATGGTGAATTAATCTCGAATTAAGAATTTTAATTGGAAGATAAAAGATGTTAGGGAGATGATGAACATGAGGTCTGATATTAATTTAATTTGAAATTTTGGTTTAAAGGCTTTTGTTTTGATGTGTTACACTTACACTGCATGAAAAGAAAAATTTTGGGACCGGCTCCTAATCTTCATACCATTTGCATAGCTTGGTGCTTAGGCGCCGATTCAACTGAACCTGCTGAAATTTGACAATTTTGCATAGTAAACGAAACCCACACAATTGTTGATGCCCAAGCTCCATCTTCTTCCTCTTCTTAGAGCTCCAATTTTCAAGTTCCTTGGCTCAAAGCTACCAGATTTCATCTTCTTGAGGTTATATCTACATTTTGGCATAGTTATTTTGTGATTTCTCCATGGATTTTTCATACATTTAGTGGAGTTCAAAAATTACAAAAATATTTTATTAGGTGGTGAAAAATCCAAGGATTTAAGCCTTGTTAGCTTGAAAAAACTTGGAGGAAGCCATTTATCTTAATTTTAAAATTTATTAAAATTTTTCTTCAAATTTTTATATGGCTCCTAAGACAAAAGCAGGAAAAAGGAAAAGAAACTTTTGACAATACCAAATTTGTGAATTTTAAAGCACAAATTTGTTACAACAAATTTGCATCATCAAGAAAGTTTATTACAGAGTGAACTTTCTACATACCTGGTGAAGCTATTGAGAACATAATTGTGGCTCATCAACAGGAAATCTTTTATTATTTTACTAATGTTGTTGTCTTTGTTGTTGTGCGAGAATTTTATACCAACTTACCAGAAGCAGCTGATGCTGAGATCTTTGTTCGGAGAAGAGGGGTAGATTTCACTTTTGAAAGGATTAATATGGTATATGCTTTTCCACCTGGTATTGACTGTTTCTATTACGAGTACACACCTTCTGAAGTAGAGTTACACCAGATTATTACATATTTGACTGATGGACGTGGAGCCTGGAAGATTTGGAATGATCATAAGAAAAACTTTTCTTCTTCTATGCTCAATGCCGCTTCGAAGGCCTAACACAATTTCATCGTTGCTCGCCTCCTTCCTTCAAATCATTTAAGTGAAGTAACAAGAGAAAGAATCATATTAAACAACTAAATTCAAGAGATGAAACCTATAGATGTTGGCTCTTTTATTTATGAGGCTATTAGTTCTTTTACTAGAGCTAGTAATACGTCAAGTTTTGGTTTTCCATCTTTGATATTTACAATGTGCTTTGAACGTTGGGAGGAGTAGTTAAAGCCACTCAAGCCTATTGGGAAGGCTAATGTAGATGTGTATGGATGACCTAAAGGTGGAGTTCCCGATGCACCTTCTACTTCTACTTTTAAACTGACCAGAAGAAAATATGTTGAGATTTTCATACCTATTTTATACTATTTTTAATGATATTACAAATTAAAGAAAGGTATTTTTTATGTTTTATTGCAGGAATGATGAATTAGGGTCAATGGAGCAAAAAGATGCAAAAAAGGAGCGAATTTAGAGCAAAAAAGACCCAAATGTGGAGATTTGAACTAGGCCGCCGACGACGCCCTTGACACCGCCGACGGCAAGTTTTCCTGAGGCTATAGGACAAAATTCTCTAGAAGTCCGCCAACCGCGAGCTCAGCGGTTATGCCTACTCAAGCTTTGGATAAGGCCAAATTTTGAAAGGATGCTTAGGCAACTCTTGGGAAAACTCACCCACAACTTTAAAAGAATATTTTGGTCGAAAATTAGAGAGGTCCGGGATGTTAGAGAGGTCCTGGAGGTTAGAGAGATTCCATTAGTGTATACAGAATTTACTAGAGTGTCTAAATTGTGAGGAATTCTTCGAGAGATTGTGAGAGTGGAGGGAAAGTGAGAGATTTCTTCCTCCTTGTTACTTCGAAGAAGAATTCTGTGTGCTGTAAAGAAAGGAAGTGATTCAGAGGAACTTCGAGGAGTCTTCTTGGGGAGAAATTAGAGATAAGTTATTTACTTGTTGTAGTTTGTATGACTTTGATTATATATATATATTTCGAGTTTTGTTGTGTTTTTCCCATTAGATATGAGTTGTTTTCTCTGTCTTTCTACTTGTCTCGAGATTTGTGAAATGGTAATTTGAATTGATGAAGCCATGAAAATGTTAAGAAATTGTGATGATCCTTTCACTTTGATCT
>NEWO01002225.1:26682-41221 GCA_003013225.1 Phalaenopsis aphrodite
TTTGGGGCTTATGTTTTGTTCTTCTTGCTGCCCCTCATTAAAATGCATCCTGAAATCACTTTTGTGAGTTGGAAAATTACATTTGGGGCTTATATCTTGTTTATCTTGCTGCCCTTTGCTAGAATACATGTTGAAAATTATTTTATGAATTGGAAAAGATGTGTTTGGGGCATATGTTTTGTTTTTCTTGCTGCCCCTTATTAAAATGCATCCTGGAAATCACTTTTGTGAGTTGGAAAATTATATTTGGGGCTTATATCTTATTTATTTTGCTGCCCTTTGCTAGAATGTATGTTGAAAATTATTTTATGAATTGCAAAAGATGTGTTTGGGGCATATGTTTTGTTCTTTTTGCTGCCCCTCATTAGAATACATGCTAAAAAATACATTTGGGGTTTATGTTTCGTTCCTCTTGCTGCCCCTCATCAGAATACTTGCTGGAAATTATTTGTATGTGCTGAAAAATACATTTGGGGATTATGTTTTGTTTATCTTGTTGCCCTTCATTAGAATACATGCTAGAAAATATATTTGGAGCTTATGTGTTGCTTCTCTTGCTGTCCCTTGTTAAAATTATGCTGGAAACTATTTGTATGGGCTGGAAAAATGTATTCATGGTTTATGTGTTGCTTCTCTTACTGCACCTTGTTAGAATACATGTTGAAAATAAAATGCTGAGGGCTTTTATTATTGTTATTTTTGAATCAAGGAAAGAGCTGAAATTCATTTCAATATCGAGAAGTATTTGGCTTTATGGATTCATTACATTTATTTATTTCCTGTTATCAACTTTTTTGTTTAAAACATATGCTGGGATGCAAGAAATTTTGAAGTAAAAGACTTTATGAAATCTGATTTTTATAGCTTTATTTTGATTCATTCAACGAGTTCGATTTATCTTGAATGTTTCTCTGTTTTTGCTCCCTTTTGCCAGACTCGGTTTTTGCTCATTTATTGGGCTCAGTTTAGCCTCTAAGCTGCTCATTTTGCCCATTTTCTGGGCATGGTTTGCCCTTTTCCTGGATTCAGTTTAGGCTCTGTTTTGGTGATTTGTGTTGGCTGAAATCTCTTATGGTTTGGACCTTTTCTTGAGCTTGGTTTGCCCCCTGTGATGAGCTCGGTTTGACACTTTTGTTGGACATGGTTTGGGTTGGGGCTTCCTCTTTAATGCTCTTCCTAAGATGTGTTTTTAGTAATCAAGTTTGTCATCCGAAAATGTATTCACTATCTACCTATAGAGTGAGGTGTTCAAAATGAATTGGGCAAATTTATTATGTCTTATTTGATGAATCTGGACTTGGTTTGGATAATTTATGAAAACTTGTCCATTCACTCTCTTATGTATATCAAAGACAATGTAATGGTAATACCCATGAGGGTTTTCTTTCACTATCTGTGACCTTGTAAGGAGCATGTTTTCCTCTTCTCTGCCCTCTGCCGCGAGCCTTATTGCTGCGGTTTGTGTTATGTTTGGCTTGGATTTAGCTTTCTTCTCATTTCCCCTAGATGTGGCCTTCTCTTTTAGTTCTTTTATGATTGAAGATGTTTGATTTGTGATTGGTTTTCTTCTTCATTGTCCCTGACCGCAAATCTTAATGTGGTGAATTTTCACCTTTGCTGTGAAAGTCGGTTCATTGATTGGGTGAACCGTACTTCAAGCACTTTCTAGTGGCATGTTTGGGCTACATTTTAAAGTTTTATTCGCCACATTCTGAAGCTTTATTCGTGAAGATTTAAATTATATTTTGAGGCTTTTAAAACTACTTTTTGAGATTGATTCGGTATTTTTTTTAACGAGTTTTAAACGCTTTTAGGCCGACGCACTTACGATTTTACTCTAGGCTTTACTGATTTGACTTTGTTTTAAAAGTGGATCAGACATCTTTTTCGTTTGTTTTGTTTTTTTAACGGTCAAGTTAAAAATGAAAATTTTCGATTTAATTATTTTCGGAAATAATTCATGATCTCAAAGAAAAATATGAGGAAAAGAGAAAGAGAGAGGAAATTAAAAATAAAATTTGCTCTATTGAGATCATAGAAACCTAAATAGGAGATAAGATAGAAAACCATTCACCATTTCTTTTGCATAAGAAATATGAAATTGTAATTGGAAGAATAGTTGAGATTTGGAAGAAATTAAGAGTTTAAATGACGATTAGGAGCATGGATTGAAAGATCAGTAGACTTGCATTTAGGTTCCTTAAGCTTTGAATAAACTTAAACCCAATTGCTTTAACTAGGATTGAGGCACATTTCACAACCCTTTTGCCAAAATTATAGATTTACCCCTAGGTCTTAGGAGCCTGATAGCGAGTTAAACTTGATCTAAAGATGTTCGAGGATCAGTTGAAAGAGACTTAATTGAAGATAAACACTTTAGAACACTTCAGGATCAAACTAAAGCGTAGGCTTTCTAGGTCTTAGGAGCACACTCTAAGAGAGAGTTCATCATCCTAATTTTTAAATGAACCTAAGAAGCCAGACATCTGACCCTAGTTCATAAGTTAATTAGGACATTAAACACGAGGGTGCACTAGGTTGTGGTTCATGACTGATTTAATTAAATCAAATAATGAAATTTTTGCCTTAACTTAATAAAAAATAAGACCCAATGCTCCGGGATTTGAGCTTGACTCTTACACTCATATCGTTTTGGCGATTGAGGACATTCCCAATATCACATATAAATCTCCCGTTCTTGGTCCTTTATATGTGATATTGTGTTTTGTTGTTTGTTTGTCTTTTTCCTACGATTTGTCGGTTTTCTCGAATTTTCAGGTAGTGTTTTCTCCTGTTTACATAACACATGCTAGCTAAGCTTAAAGGAGCAACAGTCCTCTCAAATATACAAGTTTAATTTATATTACAATATTTTATTTCACAACATATTATATTGTTCTCCTAGTTATAGTGTTTTTCTAGCATGTATACTATTTTGCATATCCTGTTATTATGTTTCTTTAGTTTGTTATAGTATTCTCCTGACATGTAATATTATTTCTTTCTTCTTTTATATATCACATGATTTATTTGCTTTGATATACACTATGCCTTAGAATAGGATAATCTAGTGGCTAGGTGCATTTTCAAAATTAAAACTAAACCCGAAGGTGCTACGATGAAAAGCTTGGAGCGAACATCGTGAGCAGCACGACAAGGAACAACTTCAAGACGGATATGCAACATCAATACACATTCACATCACCTATCACCCTCTTTAGTTTAAATAACAACCCATAAAATCACCTTTAGGCTTTTGCACAACCCTGGTTATGCAATTATAAATCCTAACACTTTAGGATTCCGAGGTTACCGTACGGTACGATGTAAATTCTCATATCTTTTTAGGCTATTTGCACGATCAAATATCGTGCGAATATAAGTCCTGAATTCTAAATAAATTGCAAGATGAAACATTAAACAACATCACTTCAAAGGCATAAAGCCGAACATTAGGATAGTTGAGAAGTCACCGGAGTTTCTCCTCGGATCCGTGATATCCCCAACTCTTCATTCTTTGGATTCCTTAAAATAACTGTCTCTATTTGAGCCACTCCCATTTGATTTTCTCATGTCCTACCTTGGAAACCCTAAACTTTGAAAATCTTGAAAACAAAACCACTGATCTTAATCGAGAGTTTTCTTAAGTGATCCGGGTCATTTAAGATGTAATTAACTATAAGGGTTTGACTCTATAGGGAACTTGTAACCCATGTAAAATAAACCCTATCTAATCTTCGTATTGGGTAGGGGAACTTATTGACCTCATATAAAATATTTCGCAAATCAAACGAATGTCACAAATTCTTTAGTGTAGGTAATTGAGCCTATTACAAGTGATATGTATTCTTCGGGATAAGTGTATTACTTGTGGTATCGTGCTTAGTCACCGAAACTATTCAAAATGTGAGACTCGTTTGGTTTCACCTATTTTTAAATCAAAATGTTACTTTCAAAAATCATATTCATATCAAAACTATTTTCATATTTTTCAATATTTTTCAAGATCAAAATTAAAACGGCCGACAGGTGCTAACTTTATAATTTGGGTGCACGACGATCGTTCACGCATCCTTTACAGAACTTGTCGTTGCCGGGTGTGATGCGGCCCATAGGCCTCTATGACCTATCAGATGCTCTTAGCGTCATTGCGGTGTTTTGTTTTGTCTTTGACCGATCAGATGTTCTTGACGTTGTCAGTTGTTTCTCATGCTTCTGATCGATCATTAGCTCTTGACGTCGTTGTCGGTTGTTTCTTATGCTTTTGGCCGATCAGACGCTCTTGATGTCGATGTCATTTTTTTAACCTGGGTTTGAGTTCCCCAAGTGCTAGAAACAAATGAATTGAGATGTATGCAGATAAGTATATAAGTGAGTAGAAATTGAGTGATATATGAAAATATGTAAGAATTGAGTCATATTCAATTCTTCCCTTTTTGAAAATGGTTGACCGTAGGTGGAGGCATCGGGAGCAGCATTCTCTTCAAAGGATGCTTCAAAGATATTGAGAAAGAGATGAAGTTTTTAAGGGATCGCCGGTGATGTGGAATAAAGGAAGTGAATTCTTTTTTGCGCAAGTTCCTCTTGTGTGTTCTTTGCTAGGAGTGTTTCTGAAGTTTTCCTATTGATGTTAGCTCGTTTTCTTGTTCACAACATGATTTACGCTCACCACACCTTTTAGGATGTTGGATTCAAATCTGTTTTGTGGGTCGTGCCCAAAAAATGGTGCTTTGGGCCAAGGTGAGGTGATTGAGAGAGGGAGAGAAATGAGAGAGAGAGAGAGAGAAGAGGAGGACTTTCCCCGGACATGGGGGAAAATGAGGTGTTCTCGGGCTCGTGGACCCATTTTATTTCATAAAATTGGATATTACAAATTAGGTGTGCCCTCAAGAAGTCCCCCACCCTCTTTTATATCATGAAACACTCCTATTTATAGAAGATTAAAGAGATAGTACAAAAAATGCATAGTTGGCTATGCTTTTGAAGAGAAGCATAGGGCATTTTAGTCTTTTTTTTATTTTGACCGTTGGATCATCTCATGATTGATGCAGCTTTCATGTCCATGTTTGTCGGCCGAATTAAGTAAGGTGGCCAAAGGAGAGAGCTTGGTCAGTCAACTGAAGCGAGGAGGCCGAGTGAAAGAGCTTGGTTGGTCGACTGAAAAGAGATGAACGACCACCAGATCACCTCGAGATTCGTGCAGCTCTTTTTTGAGTAACACATTTGAATCAAGTTTTTTCATTCCTCATTGAAGTTAATGCGATATGATGATGTGTTAGTTTGAACGTTCATGGTCTGGAGTCCAGTTGTAGACTTCATGATTTTAGTTTTTAATAGTAAACAGTTGCATTAGGTGATGGTATGATTTGTTGTTAGTTCATTTTTAGAGGCCTTTTGTTGGCATAAAAGATGCTTGCTTTTGGATGAAAATCATGATGATATGTTGACTGAAGTTTGTCATGATTTGTCCCATGTTTTATATTATGTTTGCTTTTAGTTGACTTTCAGCAGGTTAGTAGTGAATGAAGTGCTGTTTGTCATTGATATCTGATTCATTGTTTTTTATTTATGAAATTGCAGTTTTTCCGATGCATGTAAAGCCCTTTGTTATAAAATTGCTTAGGATCATGTAATTCAATGATGATGAATAAAGTATTTTAAGTTATGTTTTTATGGATTTTATCCTCTTCTGATCATTGGAGAATTCACACACTATTTCCGTGTTTGAGGATCCAATAACTTAGCTTGAAGATTCAACAATTTGACGAATCAACATATTGAGCTTGAGGATTAATCCTGCATCTTTTGTTCCTTTTCCCTTTCTCTCTTGTTTCCCCTGAATCCCTTGGTTTCAACAATTCCATTTCTCAACTAGCTTCAACTTGAATTGAGGCACATAGGATTTTTACTCTTGGATGTTGTTAATGCATGATATGTCTCCTGTTTTATGTTATATTTATTGTTAGCATTCTTTGAACTAGTTAAGGGTAAAATTATTATTTGTCATATAGCACTAATTTATCCATTGTTTTTTAAATTTTAATTGTTAAGGGTGTTTTTATCATTTTGAATGAGATTTATTGTTATAATTAGTTTCTGAGGTCATTTATTTAATCAAATGATCAAATGTTACCAGTGTAATACCACACAAATTAACTTATGGTGCATGTTACGTAATAGAGCCATGAGTTTATTAAGAACAATATACATTTCTGACTTAACCACTCTTTCTAACCTGCTAACATCAAAGTTACATTAGTATTTAAATCCCATTATCCAAATAATAGACATTTATTGATTTAATGATATTTGTGCTAGCAAGAGAATGATTGATAGTTAAATCCCAATTAAACTGATATCACTTTATTAACCTAAACACAATAACGATAATAATGTGGATTGGTATTTTGTCAATCTAGCTTAAGCAATCGGAATAAAGAAATAAATGTGCAGCAATGCAACCAATTAAATCTAAGCTATAAATAATTTGGCGCATAACTATTATTGGTTGGGTCGGCTTCTAACAGACCCACATCAACGCATTAGCCTACTGGCTTAAGATTTCATTAACCAGACTTGTAATAACAATTTCACTTCTTCACTGCTAAAGTAGGTAAGGAAACCTTTTATTAAAGGGCAAGAGTAGCCTTGCTTGAGCTGGTAAGTCCACTGGCGTCTTACATGGCTGTTCCGAGTTCCACACGGCACACCACAAAGTTTTACGGTAGTGGCATTTACATACATACCACTCAATTTATATGTATTCACATATCTAACACCTAAACTTTAAATTTTATATTTATACCACCAAAACTTTTATATAACGAAAAAAAACCTCTATTTTAACTTTAAAAATGGTGAAATACACTTTTTCATGCATGGATAAGGTTGTATGCATGTAAAAATTGAATTTTAGGTGTTAGATTTGTAAATACATAAGGATTGAGTGGTACGCTTGTAATCTTCCTTTACAATTATACTAGGCCAAAGTTCTCTTGAACTTTGGATGTGATCTAATGAAAATTATCTTAAAGCACAATTATTTTTCCTAAGAAGATGTATCATTACATGATATTTAGGTTTTAGTAGAGATGTATATATCATATCCTTTGGATGTATGCATGTTAACAGTCCTACATAAAATAAATAGTTGCATAATAATTTATCTATGAAATTGTTTAATTATGGCATGTTCTTTTGATTCTAGTAAACACACACTTTTTTATTAGTAGATGAATGTAATGTGTCACATTAAAAAATAATGTGCTATGAAGTATGAAAATAGTGTATGCATGAATTCTTGTATATGCATGCGAAGAGGAGTTCACCTTCTTATACTTGCACACGTTAGTTATTTTTTTCTACCGCCCTAGACAATTGTGAAATTTAGATCACTAATCGTTGTGCTGGAAAAAGAGTATCAACTATGTTTGAGTAGACATTCTACCACCTTAGACAATTATGAGATTTAGGACACTAATCATTATGTTGACGGGAGAGTATCGACCAAGGCCGAATGGATACCTTTCCACCTTTTATAATCATATAATTTAGATCACAAATCGCAGTGCTTGCGGGATAATATTAGCTATGGGCGTGTTATGTTATCTTTTGACGGTGCTCCTACGATGAATGTGAAAGTTGAGAGTATGAATGCTAAAGTTTAATAAATCAAACCTTGAAAAATAAAGTAAAAGATAATTCTTGTAGAAATTTTAGATTTTTTTCACGGGCAAGCATCATGAATATAGCTCTAAATATTATATGATTTTTTAGACTATATTATGAGAGACCAACATACATATTATTATTATTTATTTGGGTCACTATAGTTTAAAGTTTATTAAATATTTAAGTCAACTAAAGTGTATTAAAGATGAAAACAAAAAATTACTTTCTAAGAGGAAGATATTCAACATAGATGTGTGAGATATTTGTATAAACTTTTCAATGAATTTTCTGAAAATTCGATTAACCTTAGGGATTTTAATATTGTTAATAATAATAAAAAAATAATTTTTATCGCCGCATTTGTAAAATGGAAGTTGAGGAGGCTTTAAATAATGCTAATGGTGGAAATTCAGTAGGACCTGATGCTATCCCAATTGAAGTATGAAAATATTTAGGAGATTTGCTAGTTTTTTTGGCTTACTAAATTCTTTAATATTGTTTTGAAAACTAAAAGATGCCCAAGGAGCATATGAAGAGTATTTTAGTCCCCATTTTTAAGAATAGAGGAGATGCACATTTGTGTGCAAATTATATAGGTACATTAAAATTATGGGAGAGAATAATTGAACATGGGTTAAGACATGATACAAAGATTTCTTATAATCAGTTTGGACTTATGCAAGACAAGTCTACTGTGGAAGCCATACATTTATTGAAAGGTTTGATGAGGAAGTATAAAGAGAGTTCCGATAAGAAGTTGATAAGGTTTTATTTTTAAGAAAGCTTACGATAAGGTTTTAAGATAAGTTTTTTGGAGAGTTCCGGAAAATGAAGGAGTTGATATGACTTATGTTCAAGTCATTAAAGATTTGTATACTAGAGCTGTTACTTAGAGTCGAATAGGAAGATTGACAAAGTATTTTCCTATTTTAGTTAGATTACATTAGGGGTCATCTTTAAGCCCATATTTTTTTGCTTTATTTATCTTACTAGACATTTACAAGAGGATGTAACTTGGTGTATGCTTTTTGCCGATGATATCCTTCTTGTGGATAAGACTAGAGAAAGAGTTTAGGAACATTTTGAATTAGGGAGGTTTACATTGGATTTTAATGGCCTTCGTTTGAGTAGATTTAAAATTGAATACATGAAATGTAATTTTAGTAGTAGTAGATCTAGTTGCATAGTTGTAACTATGGGTGATCAAATCATTAAAATGTGTGAACGTTTTAGATATCTCGGGTCAATTGTTCAAAGTGATGGTGATATAAATGGAGATGTTATTAGTAGAATTCAAGTTGGTTGGTTGAAGTGGAGGAATGTATCGGGTCTATTGTGTGATAGAAAAGTATTGCTGCGACTTGAATGAAAATTTCTAAGATGGTGGTGAAACCTAAACTGCTTTATAGAACACAATATTAAGTGAGATGAGATGAGAAAAATGCTTAGGTGTCACTGAGATGACATAAAACAAAGTTAAGTGTCACTGAGATGAGAATGCTTAGGTGGATCAGTGGCTTGACACTTTGAGAAAAAATGCCAAACAAATGTATCTGTGAAAGGGCTATTGTACCTCCAGTGACATACAAGATTTGAGAAAGTCAGTCGTCTTAGATGGTTTGATCACATTAAATGTCGACAATTCAATGATCCGGTTAGAAGAGTAGTGTTTTAGATTTGACTAATTGATACCGGAGGAAAAACACGAACCATAAAAACAACTTTTATTGATAGAGATATAGGGTTACAACACACACAAACTGAAATAACATCACTAAAACATTAAATGACACAAACAAACACCTCGAAGGTGTATTCTAAAGGTCGTGGAGGTTTGTTGGGTGGATCAGGATGGTTGGTAAGGGTGTTGGCAACAAATGAGTGCTGATAGCAGTGAGGGGAAGGTGTAGAACTGCAAAGGCAGAAAGTATGGAGGCTCGTAGGTGGTCGGCGATAAGTGGATTGGTGGCTGGAATGTGCTGGACAACAAGGGTAGCTATGGGGAAGGTCTGGGACTGCAAGGTAACTGCTGTAGAGGTGCGACGAGATGCTAGGAGGGACCTGAAAGGGCCAGACAACAGGTTGCCTGCAGCAGCAAGGGGGTCGACAGTGTAGGGGGAAGCTGTGGGGGTGGCCGACGACTAAGGGAAGTGGAGGAGAAGTAGCCGGGAATATAAAATGGGGAGATACAATCATCACCTCAGATTAGGATACAGTCAGAACACCACCATCTCCTCGAATACAACCCTGCGAAAGGGAAAAGAGTTTCCATACAGGAAATCTGAAATCAAACACAAAAAAACCTACTTCCAAAAACTGAAAACAACCACATAGACTCTTATACGAAGAAGAAAGGAAAGAGGTAAAACATGAAACTCCCACACAAAAGGAAGGGGTGGGGAGGCCATAAATATTCAGAAATTAACCATGAAAATACTCCCAAATGAAGAAGATGCTTAAAAGGAAAGAGGAGAGGGCAACAATGGGCGGGAGCGACACTTCCAGGGGACCTCGAATGGGTGAATGTCATGGGATCAGAAGTATTAATCTCGCTCCAAGGAGCGGGCACAGAGACTTGTCCAATCATCCCCTTTCTCGGTCAATCCAGTCCGTCCAAATGCGTGTCGGTTTAGCTGCTGTTACCCGTAGTGGAAGGAGGAAAACGACATGTCACTAATGTTAAGAAAGACAGAGGTAAACCTTGAAAAGACTTGGGAATATTGTATAAAAATGATCTTAACTTATTAGAATTAAATGAAAATATGACACTCACTGGGACATAATGTGAAAAAAGGATTTATGTAGTCGGTCGATACTATAATTTGTTGTTGTCACTATAGTTTAAAAATGTGATCACTATACTGGTTATCTTGGATAACTCATTTTACTCTTTTAATACTTTTTCAGCTTTAAGCTTTTGAATAATATTAATATCATAGGAGATAGTGTGTACATAAGTCGAGGTCAGCAGTCTGAAGGCAAACTTTTATTAGATCAATTAAATTATTTTTAGAGGCTCATTCAATTTATTGAGATTGTAAATTATTGATGATAACAATTTAAAATAGAAAATTAATATAGAAAATTTTAAATTTCATGATTTGATTTTTCGTTCTCGTAGTTGTTATTTCCAAACTTAAGGCCTATTCAGTACACCTTCATATTGTGATTTGGAAAATATGAGTATTCTCCATAGTAGTGCTGCAAAAAAAAACTCGTCGTACGCGACAGCTGTTGTGTGACTTGCCAAGTAACTTGTATTCGATCTGGTTGTTAAACAATCAAATTGAACACAAATAATTTTTTGAGCACTTATAAATGATTCAAACATAAACAAATTTTTATTCGGTCGTGTTTGACTCTATTAGTTAATTAACTATTGAATTAATTATTATATTAACTTTTTATAATGATTTTGTATCTTGTATTTAAAAATTATTAAATTTTATTTTTTTAAAATATTCTAGATAAAATCAAGCCGAACACTTGCTAAAATGAGCAAACAAATTCTAATTAAGTTGAACATAACTATGATATTGTTGAAATTCAGAATAATGCAGAATAATGTGGAATACTTTGGAATGCTTAATTTTGTCATTGATATGAACGAAGATATAAACAACCCTTACAAGAATCCTATAATAGGAAAAATAATAAAAAAAATGATATGAAAGGAAAGATATATCACCTGATATCTTCAATAATTAATTTATATTAATTATTATGAGATATATGAAATAACATAAAATAGAAAAACAAATAATTCATAATCCAAGAAAATAAATATAAAATAGGAAATGAAATATCTTTTTATATTAAAGAAATAATTTGTTCATCATAACTTCTTATATGAATAAATTATTTTCTATTATAATTCTTAACATTCTTCTCAAGTTTGGAATGTATGTTAATAATTCTAATTTGTTAAGTAGTGAAGAAAAATTGGTCGTTTGGATTATCGAATTTGCTAGATTCAGGCTTAACTGAATTTTGAGTTTTGTCTGTCATATGTTTCGGTGTAGAAGTGAGATTCAGACTTGGCTGAATTTCCTGGATTCAAACTTGGCTGAATTTTGTATTTTGCAGAGAAATAGACAACCTACATGAAAACTGACTTTTAGTTGACCGCGGTTGTCGTTGGTTGTAGAAAAAAAACATGTAAATCACACCCAGTAAATTCTGCTGACAGATAAAACAGTAGAAGAAAGGGCGGCTGGAAACAGAGCTCCCCCTGACGTTTTGGTAGGGAAAAAAAAAATACTATAGGAGGAAGGGCTGATGATGGATTTTGTTGGCATTGTTCTATTCATTGCAGCGATATCTTCGTAGAAGAAAGGGCGGCTGAAAACAACGCTCCTTTGACGTTTTGGCAGGGAAGAAAAAAATACTGCAGGAGGAAGGGTCGGCGATGAATTTTACCAGCATTGTTCGATCTACGAAGCGATATCTCTGGCGAAATGATGATGAGGCGGGTGGCGGCATCGCTGGTGTCACCCTGACTGGACCGTTGCTGGTGCCAGCATAGGAGAATACAAAGCAAGAAGTTTTTTTTATGGTTTGTGGTGATGTATGACAAAACTTCAAAGCATCTTTGCTATCATGTTTTTTTTTTGTGAGAGCCGTGTACAAAAGTGAAGTAAGATCCCCCGGATTTCTGAAAGTCTTCGGAGAAGGAGAATCCTGGGAAACTAGGAACCCTTTTCGGCTTTGGTGACAGTGGTAGCAGCTTGTCCCCGGAGGCGACCCGTTCTCCTGGCAGCGATGAGACCGACCTTTTGCCTAGGTGGAGCTTCGCGGCGAACGGTTGATGCCTGGCCGATATGCTGGTGGTTTCCTTTTCCATGGGGATGCTTACAGGGTTCATGGCAACACCGCGGACCTTCGACCAACAGTTACGCTTCATTCTGTACTTGTGGTAAGCATTGCCGGCTTTGAGGAGAGGCTTCTCCGTTTTGCCACCACCGACGACCTGGCCGATCATGGGCTGATAACGATAGTGTAGTCTCCCGAAACTCTTGCGAGCACACCGCGGTCACCAACATGGTGCTCAACGTTGCATACAACGACACCTTCCAGGATCGAGCGAAGGGGTAAAACGTTTCCAACCATGAGAGAAGCCTTACGGCCACAGTACACAAACTGGCCGATGTACATGCCTTCTGTGGCGACGAAGAGTTTCTTTTGGTGCTTGTAGCGGAACGGGTGGCAAAAGGTTACGCGAGCAAGCGAAGCTTTGCGGCCGGGATCGTGGATTATGTTGGTAACCACGCCCTTGAGGTATCTATTGCGCTCGCTGAATTCGAGGCTGCGTAAACGAGCGAAGCCTTATGGTGGTGGGTGTGGGATCTAAAAACTGATCCCGCTCTCTTCCTCTGTGCTCGGATAACCGTACCCATGAGAGTGGCGGCGAAGAGATGGAAGAGATTTAGAGAAGAAGAAAAAATTGTCGTTTCAAATATCAAGATGAGTGTCTCTTTTTCCTGCATAGAGGATGACATGAAGAGAGTCCGACAATTCTCAAAGGAGGACTGGTGGCTCTGATACCATGTCAAAGTTTTGAGAAAAATAGACTGAATCATGAATAGACTCAATTCTTAATAAGCTCGATGTCATTTCCCTTTGCTTTCATTCCATTAAATAATTATCTTACTCTCTATTTTAGGTACAAAATATTCTGTATAATCTATTTTAGGTAACTTAATAATATATAGTCCTAATCTAAATATTCAGCTAAAAGAGAAATAAATCAGAATAAAGATATTGAAAATAATTTAAATAAGGAAGCTCCTAATTATAGAGAACTCTTAATTTAGCTGTCTGATTTCTTCCCTTCTTGATTGACATCCCCCTCTCAAATTGATGCTGACCGATCAGAAAACATCAATTTTCCAACAAGAAACTGATGACACTATCGGGACGAAATATTCTCAGGCCGTGAGTGCCGAAGCTTAAGAGTGTCAAAGCCTGAGAATGCCAAAGCCTGAGAGTGTCGAAGCCGAGAGTGCCGAAGCCGAGAATACCGAAGCCTTAGAGACAACTCTTGAACCTTAACATGATTCGAGCAAAGAAAAACAAGAAATCCCTTATCATTGTCGTCCAAAAATTCGAATCATAACCACAAGAAGTATCCGCTCCCAATTACATAATCCATATGCTATCGATCCGCTTCCTGATCTAAATGCTGCACATCATAACCCACAAATAGGATCCAGTTACATGATCCAAATGCTATTGATCATTGCCTGCAAGTAGGATCTGTTTCCTGTTATACGATTCAAATGCTATTGATTCTTCCTGCAACGACGATGATGTTTTGTTTACTGATTTTTACGCCAAAACTACTGAAGCTGAGATGCCGAAGCCGTGAGTGTCAATGAAAACAAGTTCATGGTGCTCATCATACTCGTAATGTTGGGGTGCAAAATAATTCTCATAGAACTCACTAAGAAGATCTTCTTTTGGTTTACTCAATTTTGTCTGGTGCCTGACAGACCATTCATTTCCTCCCCAAATAAGGTTATCTCCTAACAAGGAATCATATAACTCCAACGTATGATTGTCTTCATGGAAGAGATCTTCAGGTAGAGAGAAGTCGAAACAAAGGCTACGGTAATTAGGGCAATTCATGTAAGCGAAATTGCTCATAGTTTTGGAGAGATTGCCGCCGCTATTCCCAATGCCATCCGAAGCTAGCAGTGGCTGATAGCAAACCAGAAGACCACTGAACGACGACGTCGGGTTCAATGTCTTCGTCTCGGGAGAGCACCGGAGGTCGCTCCGACTCGCTGTGGCAGCGATAGCAGCGGGGAAAGGAATAATGAAGATATAATTAGGCAAGGAATGGTTTGTACGGTGATCCTCAAGCGAT
>NEWO01002227.1:19822-41138 GCA_003013225.1 Phalaenopsis aphrodite
TATATATATATATATAAATATTAAAAAGTTAAATTCTTATTTTCTTCAAGATCAAGTTTTTGGTACTGTTACAAAGTAAGGAAATATAAGTGTAAACTATAATTAAAGTCATTGTTATACTGCTACATATAAACAGTTGAGATCAAGTTTTTGGCACTGTTGCCGGGAAAATAAATTGATTTAAAAGCTAATTTCTATTTTTTGAAATTCTTAGTTAAACTTTAATAATTATGGTATTTTATTTTGTGTATTTTATTTTATTTTATTTTTATTTCATGTTTATGTATGTGTAGTTCAGGTTCTGAAGGACTTGTGCCTTACGATTCTGAATTAGAGAGAACTGTTAAGAAAATCACAAAAACCAAAAAATAAAAAATCTTGAAAAATCTAAAAAATTACAAAAATGAAAAACCAAAATAATCAAAATGCTGAAATTCATTAAGAGTTTAGACCTCTACGAGATTGTGCCAACCCTACTGTGGATTAGCTTCATTGTAGTATTCAAAAACCTACTGTAGTGGCTAATTCATTTGAGTTTAAACCTGCTATTATCCAAATAATATCAAATAATCAATTTGGGGGATTACCAACTGAAGATCCAAATTCACATCTTGCCAATTTTCAAGAATTGTGCACTACATTTAAATATGATGGCATATCAGATGATGTCATAAGACTTAGGTTATTTCCTTTCTCACCGAGGGATAAAACTAAGATGTGGTTGAATTCTTTAGCACCTGGAGCTATCAGAACTTGGGTGATTTAGCACAAAAATTCCTTGCTAAATATTTTCCACCATAAAAAACTGCAAAGTTTAGAAATGATATTACATCTTTTAATCAATTTGAAGGCGAATCTATTTATGAAGCACGAGAATGATTTAAAGAACTCTTAAGAAAGTGTCCACACCTTGAAATATAAGATTGGTTAATAATTCAAACTTTTTTATAATAGATTAGTTGGATCTTTTAGATCTATTATCGATGCCGCTGCTGATGGTTCATTGATGCCAAAACCATTTCATGACGCTTATGATTTAATTGAAGGAATAACTACCAATAATTTTCAATGGCCTTCTGAGAGGGTGAATCTAAAGAAAGTAGCCAATATTCATGAATCTGATGCATTTACTATGTTAGCAACAAGTTGTTGCAATTTCAAGGAAGTTAGACCAATTTGAAATGAATTTTTCTCAACCAATTTCCATGATTGAAGAGAATTCATTAAGCGAAATGGTAGATTCTCAAGCATCATTATAAACTTTGAAGACCATAAATAACAAGCAGAATAACCCATATTTAAATTATTATAACCGAGGTTGGAAGAACCATCCCAACTTTACTTGGAATAACACTACGGGTGGTCATAATCAGCAATGGGGGAACAATCAAGAAAACCCACTGGGAAACTGAAACAACCAAGGGAATAATCATTATAGATCTACTTATCCTCTAGGTTTCAAGAGTAATACACAATTTATGGAGAAGATGTTTTCTATAGAAGAAGTGGTGTTACAAATGGGAAATTAGTTACAAAGTCAAGGAGCTACAATTAGAAATATTGAGAATCAACTTGGACAAATCGCAAATTCATTAAGTAATAGATCCCAAGGAACACTTCCTAGTAATAATAAAATAAATCTGAAAGACCAGAATAAAAAGCAAGTAAAAGTCGTTCAACTTAGAAGTGGAAGATAGTTGGAAAGTAGGATTTAAAAATAAACTGAAGAAGAGAGAGAAGAAATTGAAGAACCAAAAGAGGATACTTCAAAAAAATCTGAAAGACCTATTTCTCCACTTAAAGTTAACTTAGAAAAACCACCACCTCCATTTCCTCAGAGAATTCATCATCAGAAGTGGGATAAGCAATTTTTAAAATTTATGGAAATTTTTAAGAAGCTTGCATTTAATATTCCATTTGCTGAAGCCTTAGAACAAATGCCAAGCTATGTAAAGTTTATGAAGGATATTCTCAACAGGAAAAAGAAGTTTGAAGATAATGAAACTGTTGCACTTAATGAGTAGTGTAGTGCTATAATTCAGAAGAAGCTTCCTGAAAAGCTTAAAGATCCTGGTAGCTTTACAATTCCATGTGCAATAGGAGACATATTTTATGAGAAAGCTTTATGTGATTTAGGTGCAAGCATTAATCTTATGCCATTATCAATATTTAAGAGATTGGGATTAGGAGAAATAACCCTAACTACTGTAACTCTGCAGTTAGCAGAACGTTCAATAACATACCCTAAATGAGTTATAGAAGATGTTCTAGTGAAAGTGGATCATTTTATATTTCCTATTGATTTCATTGTGCTAGATATGAAAGAAGATAAAGAGATACCTATCATTTTGGGGAGACCTTTCCTAGACATAAGAAGAGCAATGATAGATGTGAAAAAAGAGGGAATTAACAATGCACGTCAATGATCAAAATATTACTTTCAACATTTCAAGATCAATGAAGTATCCTGCAAAAGGTAAAGATGATGAATGCTATAGAATGGATGTTATAATATATCTGAGTGAATGTCATTTAGAAACTACTTATGAAGAAAAATCTGAAGTACAAGATTTGGAACACGAGCAAGAAGAGGAATTAGATCAATATGAAGACCTTTTTAAGGCAGATTCAAACTATGTTTGAGAAAGTCTTGAAATTCTGGACACGATAGACAAAGATAAATCATTTTTCCCATCATTCGAAAAACTTCCAGAACTTGAGTTGAAGTTACTTTTTTATCATTTAAAATATGCCTTTTTAGGAGATTCCTCTACTTTACCAGTTATAATTTCCTCGAAGTTAACGATGGAAGAAGAAAAGAGATTGATGAAAATTTTGAAAAATTTTAAGAAAGCCTTTGGATAGACAATAACTGATATTAAAAGAATCAGTCCCTCAATTTGTATGCATAGAATTTATACGGAAGAGAACTACAAACCCAGAACTGATCTTCAAAGGAGATTGAATCCTGTTATGAAATAAGTTGTTAAGAAAGAAATTTTAAAGTGGTTAGATGCTGGAATTATCTACCCTATTTCACATAGTACATGGGTTAGTCCAATTCATTGCATTCCTAAGAAAGGAAGACTAATTGTGACTATGAATGAACATAATGAATTAATACCTACTAGACAAGTTACAGGGTGGCGAATATGCACTGTTTATAGAAAATTAAATCTTGCCACTAGGAAAGATCATTTTATACTACCTTTTCTAGATCAAATGCTGAATAGACTAGCTGAGCATAAATAGTTTTATTTTCTGGATGGATATACTGGTTATCACCAAATGCAAATAGCTCCTGAGGATCAAGCAAAAATAACTTTTACTAGTCCGTATGGTACTTTTGCTTTTAGAAGAATGCCCTTTGGTTTATGTAATGCCCATTCTACATTTCAAAGATGTGTGACGACAATTTTTTGTGATTTAATTGAAAAAGGGATTGAAGTATTTATGGATGATTTTTCAATGTTTGGAACTTCATATGACTTATGTTTAAAAAATTTATCAAAATTTCTTAAGCACTGTGAAGAAATAAATTTAGTCCTTAATTGGGAAGAATGTCAATTTATGGTACCAGGAGGAATTGTATTAGAACATAAAATATCAGAAAATGGTATGGAAGTGGATCCTGCTAAAATTCAAGTGATCGCTAATTTACCTTATCCAACAAATGTAAGGGACATTAGGAGTTTTTTAGGACATATATTAGAGACCTTTTAAAAATTACAAAGACTTTATGCCATTTATTGGAAAAAGATGCAATTTTCAATTTTGATGAGGAATGCCTAAAAGCTTTTGAGTTATTAAGTGAAAAATTAACCACTGCATCTATTATAATTTCTCCAAATTGGGGAAAACCTTTTTAACTAATGTGTGATGCTAATGATTATGCTATTGAAGCTGTTTTAGGACAAAGATATGATAAAATTTTCAAAGTTATTTACTATGCTAGTAAAACTCTTAATGAAACTCAAATTAACTATACCACTACTGAAAAAGAGTTATTAGCAATAGTATATGCCTTTGATAAATTTAGATCATATATAATTAGAACTCATTGTGTAGTGCATAAAGATCATTCTGCTATTAAGTACTTAATGAAAAAGAAGGATGCTAAGCCTAGACTTATAAGAAGAATTATTCTTTTGCAAGAATTTGATTTTGAAATAGTAGATCGAAAGGGGATTGAAAATCAAATTGCTGGTCTATGTCCAGGCTTGAATTAGAAAAACCACTCTATTTTGAAAAAGAAATTAATGAATATTTTCCAGATGAAAAACTGTTCAAAATTAATGAGTGGTGTGTTCCGTGGTATGCTGACATTTTGAACTTTCTTGTTAGTGATATTATACCCTATAGAATGACATACTGAGAGAAGAGGAAATTTATTTCTGAAGCTAAGACTTATTTTTGGGATGACCCATTTTTATATAAATAAGGAAAGGATCTAATTATTTAAAGATGTGTACCCTTAGAAGAAACTTACGAAATTATCCAAAAATGTCATAATTCTGATTTTGGGGGACATTTTGGTGTTGATAAAACAACATACAAAATTTTACAATCTGGATATTATTGGCCTATGATTTTTAGAGATGTTAATGCTTATATCAAAACTGTGATAGATGTCAACGTGTAGGCAATATTTCCAGAAGAAATGAGATGCCCCTTAATTATATGCTAGAAGTTGAAATATTTAATTTTTGGGGATTAGATTTCATGAGACCGTTTATATCATCTTGGGAATTTATATATATTGTTAGAAGTAGACTATGTATCCAAATGGATAGAAGATGTTGCTTTACCTCGATGTGATGCTTAAAGTGTTGCAAATTTTTTGAAAACGAACATATTGTAGATAGGGGATGCTGAGAGTTATCATAACTGATGAGGGAAGTCATTTTAGAAATGCCATAATGGAGAAGTTATTAAAAAAATTTCATATAAACCATAGGATTGCTACTGCTTATCATCCTCAGGCAAGTGGTTTGACTGAATTATCCATTCGGGAAATAAAAAGAATTATGGAAAAATTTGTGAATCCAACAAAAATGGATTGGTCAGTCAAACTTGACTATGCTTTGTGGGCTTATAGGACTGCATATAGAACTCCTATAGGAATGTTCTATATAGGCTCATATTTGGGAAAGCTTGTCACTTACCAATTGAACTTGAGCATAAAGCATATTGTGCAATTAAAGAGTTCAATTATAATTTGAAAGATGCTGGTGAGAAAAGATTATTACAATTAAATGAGTTTGAAGAGATAAGAAATAAATCTTATGATAATGCTAAGATTTATAAAGAAAAGATGAAGAAGTGGCATGATCAAAGGATTCTTACTAAAAATTTCAGCCAAGGCAACAAGTTTTGCTATATAATGCAAGATTAAGATTATTTCCAAGCAAACTTAAGTCCAGGTGGATGTGCCCATTTGTTGTGATGAAAGTTTATCATTACGGAGCTGTGGATATTAAAGATCCTAAAACTGATAAAGTGTTTAAAGTGAATGGTCATAGACTCAAACCTTATTTTTTAGGGGATCAACATAAATTTAATGAAGGAATAATTTTGGGTCAACCATAATAAGTACTGGTTACGTCGGGTTGATGACATTAAACCAAGCGCTTTGTGGGAGACAACCCATAGTTATTAGTGTGTTTTGATTTGATTGTCATTTGTGTGTGCTTAAGAAAAATTGGGGCTGTGTTTTTGAGCTATTATGTGTTAGTATTGATTTTAAGACTTTATTTAGTGATTTAGACATGTTAGAATGAGAATTTGAATGTTTAGTTGACTGGTGCAAAAATGTGCACTGGCGCTTAAGCGCGACAGTTAAAGAACATGTGCAAAATAAAGATTCTAGAAGGTTTAACCACCAATTAGTTTGTAAAAATGTGCCAAAACATGCCTAGGAGTTATTAGAAGCATTTAAACCTATAAATAGAAGGGTTTTGTGAAGGAATTTCACCTCAGATCATTTTCAGCCCTAAAGTCTATAAGAGAAAGAGAGATTTTGATAAGATGTCTTCATGGGAGATGGATTTGAAGAAGAAGGAAGAGACCATGAGGAAGAGATTCATTAGTCAAAGTGCACAAGAGATGTATAACAGTTTCTTAGTCGTTAGTATTGAAGGAATTTTGGAAAAGATCAACAAAATTGAGTCTACCATGGCTTTACTTGAGACGAAGGAAATTGAGATTAATGCACATCTTGAGCATATTGGATGGCAATTGAAAATGCAATTTATTCATACTAGTTATATAGAGGAAGCGGCTAAGATGTTTCTTAAGCAAAAATGGATTGAAGAAGATAGTATCAGAGCACGTCACCACCGTTCATTTTATCAACTTTATATTCTGATTGCCCCAGGAGAGACTAATGAAAGATCGGAGTTTATCCAATCAAATGAAGAATGAAATTAAGTTCTTTGTTTGAGTTTTTTTGTTAGGAGCCCCCCTTGTGTTTACATGTTAGTGTTTAAGTCTTATTTTTAGTGTTTATGACTTTTATGTGTTAATTGTGTATGTTTGTTAAGTGTTCGTGCTTAGAAAATTTTCTCATCCAAGACTATCTGGAGTGAGAATTAAGTGTTATATGTACTTGTAAGTGTTTGTGAATTAATATATATGTTTATTTGTGTGAAAATTTGTGTTATTTTTAGCCTCAAATTGAATTGAGTTATAAAGAGAATTTTGAGAGAGAGGAGAGTTAAAGGAGATGAAAAAAGTCATTGAAGTGTTATGAGACCATTTAGAAGTGGTGTAATTAGGCAAATAGTGCATTTTACTTAAATTTAAAAATATCAAAAATCGTGCGATGGCGCCTATGCGCCACATATCGCGCTTAAGCTCCGATTCACGAAAATCGGTTCACGAACGGTTAAAAGTGAAAATTCAACATAAAAAATGCCATTTTTCAACCTCCCGTCGCCTTCAACCTCTCAAAATTGCAATTTTGGAAGCTAGGGCAAGCCATTAAGTGGAGATTTCTTGGTGGAATTGAGAAAAATTTGCTAAATTCAGATTTCTTAAGGTAAGAGCTTTACTTCTATGCAAAAAATTTTAGATTTTCATAATGTATTTTAAGTACATTTGGAAGAATTCAAAAATTCACTATTCATGGTGAGAAATGAGGAAAAAACTATGGAAATTGTATAGGAAGTGTAGTTTGTGCTTTTGGAAGTTTAGTTTAGTAGTTTAGACTTGATTTTTAAGTTATTTTTGGAATTTTATGAAATTGTAGAATGACACCAAGAATGAAGAGGAGTAAAGGAAAGAGCCCTTTTGATTCGAGCAAATTTTTGAGTTTGAAGGCTCAAGATAGGTACAGTGATGCGTTGCAATCACAAAAGCTTATCCAGGAGCGTTGTTTTAAGAATCCAGGTGGATCTATGGAAGATCTTATTTTTTACCGACAGTGGGAACGATTATGTTGTTTTGTTGTTGTTGCAATTATATCTATTGTTACGAACTTCTATTCAAACCTCCTTGAAGCTGAAGATGATAGAGTCATGGTTTATCAAAGAGAGAGCGACGTTAAATTATTGTATCTAGAAAGGAAAGCTCATCAACATTGGAGCTTTGATTTATCAGACTATCATTAGTTCTGTCACTGTTGTTACTACTACAGGTCTGGGATTTGTTTCCTTGATCTTTTCTTTATGTGAGCAGGCTGGAGTGAAATATGATAGCTGGGAGGAAGTACTGTTGCCTCTAAAGCCTATTACAAAGGTGAATGTGAAGACTTATTCTGAATTTTCAATTTTTGGCTGGAGAGGAGGAATTTCAAGGAGTTATGGGATGGAAAAGTCTGCTGCTTCTACCTCTGCTGCTTCTACTTCTAGACCATCTACCTCACGTCCCTTCTACTTCTAGAGGTGAGTTTACTGAGACTCAAGATCAATTATTATAGAGGATGATGGACAATATCAACTATACCGCAAATAAGGTACAAAAATTTAGAGGGTTTTGCAGATCATACTGATAAGTATAATAGAAGGAAAAGTGATTATGAAGAGAAATTTCACTCATCTTTGGAAGGCCTCATTAGGGGCAACCAAGGAGTGCAATTTCCTCCATATCCTAGATATCCTGATTATGAGCCAGCAGAAGTTTGGGATAGTGGTAATTCAGAGGATGAGGAGTAAAACTGAGAGATTTATTTTTATGTTTATAATATGATATGAACTATGTGGTCTGAGCTTGCTACATTTGCATCTGTGTGTTGATTTGTACTATGTGATGTAGATTGGACTTTTATGTTTAATTTTTATTATTATGTCTGTGCTAGTTAGTACTTTGTTTTAAAATTTTTAGGGTAGTATTTGTTATTGTAGTGTTGAGTACTGTTTTAGTCAGTTTAAGATTGAACTTGATTCTATGTTTTTTTTTAAAGTTGAAAATCTTATTTACTTTTAAATCTTAAATTTGAAATTTATAAATGCTACCTTGTATTTTTCTTTTATCTTGTTAATGTGTTTGCTTTCATGTTGAGACTGGAAATCAAAGTTAGTGTGTTAGTTTGTTTTTATGTTTGTACCCACTACTTAGAAGTCTACTGAATCTCTACATGTTGAATTGAAATGAAAATGATAGAAAATTAATCAAAAATTAATTTTACTCGTGTTTTTAGTTTTATACTTGTATATTTAGGATATAAAAATTCCTGTAAGCATGTTATTTCAAATTTTCATTCCTGCTTATTTATATCTACTGCTAAACTGTTTAATCTATTAAAAATTAAAAATATTTTAAAACTTGAATTTTATTTGTTCTCAAATGTTCTACAAGTGAACTTGATTTGAAAAGAAAAATGATTAAGTATATGAAGTTATATTAGGGAAGTAAAATTTGATTTTTAGAAATGAGTAAGAAAATTTAGTTAAAATTATGAGTAATGAAGAAAAACTTTCAGTTAAAAACTTTTAGTGTAGAAAATGTTAAATATAGTGTAGCTATCTTTTGTAAGAAAAAATTTATTTTTTGAAAAATTTAGAAATTTAAACATTTATTTTTAATACTTAAATTTCTTTTATTAAAATGATTTTAAAAACTATTATTATATTTTTATGTAAAAGACTTATATCAAGACTTTGCTTTAGGAAAGGAGAAGTAGAATTCAAAACCATTATAGGTCTGTCCAGATATATTAATCCTTGCCTGAAAAAGAAAAAGAAAAATAAAAAGAAAATGTAAAGGAGGGGAAGCTTGAGGATTAGTGCCCAATCAAAAATTGGTTTCACATTTGATCTTTTAAATTATAAGACTTGAGAAACTCTTAAGCTTAGGGATATAATATAGTAAGTAAAATTATTTAAAATAAAAACTTTTAAGTAGAGATAATGAAAGAACTAAATTTTAAATTTGGAGAATCTACAATATTTCTGAATTAGATAGGAACTCATATTTTCATATTTCTTAACATTAAAAATTTCTAAACTTTAAGTTGGTCTCAGTTACTGAATATTTTTTCTAAATTGGACTACTATATTTCTAAATCTAAATTTTAGTAAATCCTAAAGAAACTCGTATACATATCATATTTATTTAGTTTTTAAAGATTGAAGTGTCACTTGAGGACAAGTAACATTTTAAATTTGGGGGATTTTTATACATCTAAAATATAAAGTGTTTTTAGACGCATTTTTATACTTATTTTTGAGATATTACGCTTTAGTGGAAGGTATTTGTGTGTTTTTTCATTCAGGTACATGTAAAAAGGTGAAAAATGCTAAAAGGAGTTAAAAAGAATCAAATTTGAAGCAAAAATGTCAAAATTGTGCTAAAGTGTTTTGGCACCTAAGTGTCAGATCTGGCGCTTAAGCAACAGTTAAACAAAGAAGGCCGTGCCTAAGCGTCAGAGACAGTTATTTAGCGGTTTTATTCATTTGGCTGAATTTTGAAGAGGTATTTGAGGCACCTATTGGCTAAAGAGAGTAGTTATGACCTCTAAGAACAAAAATATTATTAAAAGACTTGTGAAAGGAGGCATCCTTTCGAGAATACATTGAATTTATACGCATGTTGAAGAGTTATCAAGGCACCACTTGGAGATTTATAAAAGAATGGAGTTTTTACACTTGAAGATGGGTGCCTGAAGTGGGTGAGAGTGTTGGAGTCCTGAGAAGAAGATCGTGGAGAATCTTGTGGAGAGATTCAGACACCACAAATTTACTTTATCCTTTTTTTTTTAATTTTATTTTGAGAGTTAAGAAAGTTGTAAAAGAGAAGAGATTCAAAGGAACTTCAAGAGTTTGGTGAATGATTTGAGATAAATTTTTATCTTTTTTTTTAAACTACTTTTGGTTTCAATCGAGACTTCTTGTTGGTTTGACAATAATTTCTACTTTTAAACTAAAGCATGGTTTTGTTTTTTTCCATGGATTCTGAGTAGTTTTCTTTATCTTTTCCCTTAAAATGATAAGTAATTAGAGTTTGGATGTAAGTTGTGGAGAGTATTAATCTTTAATGTTGGAAGAAGTTGTGATGATTTAAATCCATGAACTTCATTTACTTTTTGATTTGGCCTATCCAGATGTTAAAATTTGTTGTGAAAACATGTAAGAACCGGGCTGGTATTGTCTCAGTCAACAATTGGAAAGAATCAAATGAGGTTGTATGAATGAGAATGTAGTTCATATGATTGAGTGCAAATAAATTGGAAAATAATCATTGAATGGTGTAGAGTTAAAGGACTTTAAAGTGATAGGTTAAAGTCCCCAACTTGGTTTATTATTTTAAGTTCTGATACGAGATGTTAGCCCCCAGGTGGAGGGAACCGAGGGAACTCTAGAGTGAGAGCTGGTATCTTCCCTGCCTAGCCGGTCTTCAGAACTATTCAAACTTTAAATTAACTAATGTTCTTTATAGCATCTCTAGTAAGGGTAAGGAATATAATTGCTCCTATTTGACACAACACAATTTGCATAATTCTACAACAGAATTCCTATACTTATTACTGATTCATGATAAGGAAAAAGATATTTATCAAATTTAGTGCTTTTCTTTTACATAAACTCAAGTTATCTTTTTAAATTGTTACTGTTCTGTCAAAATATCAAAAATACCAAAATGATTTGAATTTTAATACTGCAAAAATATTTGTAGTTTAAGTAATTGTAATTTTAGAATAGAAAGTTATTGTTCAAAAGTGCATACTACGTATTTTCTCTGTGGGTTCGATATTCTGGTTTTAATCAAAGAGTTCTATATTACTTGATAACGATATGTATACTTGCGTAGTATCCCAGTATATATATAAATTAAAAATTTAAATTCTTATATTCTTCAGGATCAAGTTTTTAGCACTGTTGTAAAGTAAGGAAATATAAGTGAAAACTATAATTAAAATCATTGTTATACTGTTGCATATAAACAGTCTCGAGCAAACATTCTTATTAAAGTTCACATAACTAGGCATTTTTTTAATGCCTCAGCTAACAAAATATTTATCGTTAATTTTATGAATTCTTTTATAAATCTTGAGAATTGTTAGTCTAATTTTGGTGTTAATATTCTCTAAGGAAATGGTGGAGGTAGTTTTTTCTATACTTATCTTTGTTGATGAAATAGGGTTTTCAAATTCCTTAGAAATTTCTTCCATTGGGTTTTTAATTAATTTTTCCTCTTTTCTCAACTCAACATTTATTTGAACCATATCCTCCAATTCTCTTTCACCTCTTAATTGGGTAGCTTTATCTTGCCCACTTTTTTTCTCCTTAAGGTTTATCTTTGGGTCACTAAGTAAAATCTCTTGAGGATAACTATAAATTGAATTAATAATTTGCCCCCAATTGGTTTTCTATATTCCTTATTACGACCTGATTTTCTAATTGACTTGCCATTTGAATTACAACCTCTTCGAATAGTATTTCCTTCTCCCCATCCCGTGGGTTGGAGTTAAATCTATAAGGAAAATAAAGTTCATCAATAAAATTGTCCCGATTATTCTAATTACCTGTTTGATTACATTAATTATCTTCCCAAAATTGGTCTTCTCCTCCAAAATTATTATTCCAGTTTAAATGCAAATGATTTTCCCAACCTGGTTTGTAATAATTAGAATAAGGATTATGTATCTCATGACTACTTTCAATCCATTGTCCAAATGAATTTTCCTCAATAATTGGGGGTTCTTAACAAGCATGATAATCCAAATCTAAATATTCATTATTTTGTTGATATGTTATTTTTACATTAAATTCATGGAGTCTTTTCTGATTCATAGTCTTCTTAAAAGCTTTCTCCAAGTCTGAGTCATAAAATTCAAGGTCTACAGCTCCTGAACTACACATACAAATTTAAAGACTTAACTAATAGAACAGATATAAAAAATATTTTTGGTATTTTATTTAAAATAAAAAAACAGTAATTAAACACAACACTTAATAATATTATAATGTCCAAATCTAAGTTTTAGAGGTTCAACTAAAATTCTCCAAAAAGTTCTTATCGCGGCCTCCCCAGCAATGGCGCAAAAAACTTGACCCGACCCCTAATTACGTTGATTTTTATGCTCTGTAAAATGGTCAAAAGCTTGACCCAATTTATATTTAAGCGGCTAGTGTGTAAAATAATATTTTGTAAAAGTTAGAATTTTATTTATATTTCACACACTACAGGTTCTACGCAAGTATATGTATCATTTCAAGAAATGTAGGGTTTTCATTTAAGACCCCTAGTATCGTTCCCACAGAGAAGCGAGGTAAGAAATCTCTTAGGCTAATTATAGTCTACAACTATCAAACCTTAGTTTGGAATGTCGATTAAAGTGGTTTTTCTAATAACTAACTATTCTTGATTGAAAATCTTAAATCTAAAGATAACTTATCTGGATAAATTATTTTAGAGAATTTGGAGATGTTAAAGTCTACCCTTCTTGTGCAATGGACAAAATAATGTGTAGGAATGAAATGCTTAGAATATAATGTTGTCAGTGACAAATATGAGCATACCCATTCCTTACTCCCCTCATTGTGCCAGCAAAGAACATTGACTAACATAAAGTTTTTCACCAGCTTGTGTAGTAATGCTGAGTAGATTATGATCTCTCACTTCAAGATTACCCACTGTGCCCTCTCTATATGACCTACTAAAGACCCTCACGATCCAAACTCTAGACCAAATTAATAAAAAAAATCAAGTATGTCACCCTAGAAACATCAATTTCACACCCATCAAAACTTATCTCGCTATCTACTTTCACCCCCCTAGTTGATTCCAACGGCTCTACCCAAGATGAAATGTGGCACTCACTAGTTGGTGAAATCATAGCCCTCCCGGATCATTATGTTTTGCAACGGATTTTAACAATACAAGTGATTAGTTTGTAAAGTTAATTAAGAGTTGGTGAAAATACAATCACATAGATTAAATAAGAGAATATCTAAGAACATTTAAATTCCAAATCATGAATCTAATTCATTGGAAAATAAAAGTAAAATGAAGATATTTGCATAAGCAGTAATAGGATTGATATAATTAAGTACTAATTATGTTTCAATAAGGAACATAGGTCTACCTATCTTCTTCTAAGTGTATATGTACGTTTAGTATTTTATTAGTTTTATGCAATTATCTGTCATCTAGAAGCAACTAATATAAATAGATCATGAAATATATTTCTGTAAAAGTTGCATTGCTGCCCAAATTATTTCATAATAGCCAACCAGACAATGTGAGTGCACTCTAGTTTCGAGACCATCGCTCTCCTGAGTCTTAGTTTCACTTACCACAAATTTTAACATAACTTATTTCCACTTAAGTTATGTCAATGAAGTAGAAGAGATATTACTCATCACATGAAAATGAAACTAATTCTATCATAAACCAAAGTTTCCTCCATAGTTACTTCATATTGAAAGAAAAGAGTAAAGAAAACTACTTATGAAGCATGGATAAAACACCTCAGAAAACTTTATTTAAATCAAAGAAAATCCACTAGAAAGTGTTTATAACAATTACAAGATAATGAATAACCCAATACTTAGCTTTTTTTCTCTAAAAGAAAGATGAAAAATCTCTCCATCAAAGTCTCCTGTCGATCCATGCGCCTCCTTTATATTTCTTACACATATCTCTCAAAATTTCTCATCAATCTCTCCATATAAAGTGAAAATCTACATCCTCATACTCACACCAAACTCTCTTTGAAATCCTACTAAGAACTCCTCCTAAAACTTGTCATGAGAGGCACCATGCCCCTATAAAGAGACACAAAAATCCCTTCTTTCTTCAAGAGACACATCTTTCATCCAAAGACACACCCTTTCACTCGAAGATACATATCTCTTCATTCAAATGTGTCTAGATTCAATGAATCACTCTATGGGGCATGCAAGTTGTCCGAAAGCTTCCAGAACATCCCAGAATGGCTCAGAATCGCTCAAAACCCATCCAAAGACTATCTCGGGTGCTATAGCGCTAAAATCAACACTATTGAATTTGTTTCTTGCTGTGACTGACACTATGGCACCAATTTGGGTGCTATTGTGTCACCCTACAGGCAGAACACCTATTTTTCTTTGTTTTGGTTCTGTTTTGCCCCGTTTCAACTCCAGTTCGCTCCTAATGTTATACCTAGAAGAAAGACATGAAAATAACCTTTCTTTAAAATGTAATTTCATTCAAAAATATGGGATAAATATGAAGGATATTAATCATAGAAAGACATAAAAAAGCGCTAGATCAGAATTTTCTTCCTTTCTTGATTTGGATTCAAATTTCACCATTTTTGCTTCATTTTCTCCAAAAATCCATTTACTGTACCTGAAAACAAACAATATGAGAAATAACTTACTTTAAAATGCAATATTATAAAAAATTTACATAAAATGATCATGAAATACACACTAAAAACAGACAATTTTATGTGGATCAACGGGTCACCACACCAGCCCCATCCTAAATATCTAAGGGATCTAAAGGGTTACACACAAGATGAATTTTTTTAGAACTTGGTATTAAATATAGCCTAGCTTTGATTTGCATAATTTTAAAATTGTTGCATATATCATAAGTAGAAAAATACTTATATAGTTTTTTAGTTTAAAATAGGGTCATTAAATATAGACCCATAACATGTAAGGTTATTGACCTCACTTTTGGTTGAGGTCTAGTTTCCTCCTTAGTAGCCTAGGTTCTAGCCATTGGACTTTCTTGTTGACTATTCCTAGATGAATAGAAAAGGAACCCTCACCATTAAAAATTGTAAACTCTTCTTTGCTCAACTTGAAATTCCATATATTGGTCATAACCTCTAGCACTTAGTAGGTGGGGTCAATATGGGGAAGTTCAAGGTGGATCCCCATAGGATTACTTGGCCTTAGGGTTGACCATGGGTGTTGGTCTGGAGCTGGTTCACTTACTTGCACACAACATCTCACTCACAACCCTAAACCCAAACTTGTTGACTTTCATCCCTTGATCTTTTGGGAGACTCATGTGGATGGTCCCCTAGACCCACTAGCCCTAGGCTAGGGCCTAGCCAAGACCAGTACATAGAGGACCGAAATGGAGGTTCCATTGGTCCATGGCTCAAATAGGGTGTTTGACACATCATTTTCACCAAAATACCAAACTTAGCATTTTGCCCCCAAATATACTCAATTTATCAAAACACCCCCAAACCCCAAATTTGACCAAAATTCCTAAAATTACCCAAAATACCCAAGGCTGTTCAAAAATCATCTCAGATTATTTGAAATTATCTAAATTGCCCAAAACCTCCCAAAATTTTCAAAATTACCAAAATACCCCCAGATTTGTCAAAATTACATAAATACCCTTGGTGGCCCAAACTTTCCCAAAACCCTCAAAAGTATTTCAAATGTCTCCAAAACCAATTTGGACCCTTCAATTAAACTCAGCTTCACCAATTTGACAAATTTGACCATTTTGACCAAAACCTCTAAATTGCCCCTAAAGTCCCAATTTCTCCAAATTCACCTCAAATGTCCCTCAATTTCATCCCAATTTTCCCCAATTTTAATTCTAAACTCAAATTAATCATGTATATGATCATTTAAAACCATATATAAGCTTAATTGACCCATGATTTGAGCTCAATTTTGATCCAAACCAAAACCCCCAATTTTGACCATATGACCCAATCTCACCCAATTGAATCCCATAGCCCACTCAATTGCCTCAATTTGGATCCCATACTCTTCCTACCATTCCTAATAATCAAATTGATCCCTCAATTGGCTTTTCTAAAGCCTCAATCTCACTCAATTTAACCCAAATTGAGAATCCCCAAATTTGCCCCAATTTAGCCACATGCCCAAATTCAACCAAATTGAATGCCCTAACACTAAAATTGGCATGCAATTGATGTTTAAAACTATTTATGATATTCCCCTAGACTATTTTGAGCCATCAATTTGGACCTCGCCCAACCCTAGCCTAGCCTAAACCCAAGTCCAACCCAACACCCCTAAATTGACTAAAAGACCAAATTTCTTCAAATTGAACTTCCAAATTAACTCAAAACCACTCCAATTCTTCTCTAAACTCTCTTTAACAATCATATAAATCAAATTGATCAATCAATTGGGTTCAATAGCATGGTTAGCCCAATTTAAGCCCAACTTCAAGCTAACTTGACCCAGATGGACCATTTCACCAAATTTAACTTATCCAAGCCAAATTGGCCAACCAAAGACCACCACAACCACTAGGTGCACCATTTGGACCAAGAAAAACCCTCTTGAACCATCCAAGGGAAGCTATGGACCAATGTTTCCCTAAATTAAGGGATTTCATCCCATTTTTGTGTCTAAACCAAAATATCTCCACCATTATGCCAAACCATTAAAGTTTAATCATAATTAACCCTCCCACTAGCTCACCTGACCACATGACAACCTCTTCTGCTCTGGACAGCCACCCTAGTCATCGAAAAACCCCAAAATCGAGAGCCACCTCACCAAATTCAAACATAATCGAACCTATCCAAGCTGTCCAACCCCAATTTCTCTTTGGAGCTCTTCTGCCCTACATGTAAGCAGATTATTGTACCCATTAATTGGCCCTGAGCTCCACCCCAAGCTCCTCTATTTAAATTCACCTCCTCCATGGCCAAACTAGAGAGATAACCAATTTCCTTGGGAAAACTCTGCCAAAGTGCTCCCAGAGACTCTCCATGACCTCCTTAGCTCAAGCCCACATTTTTTCCCTCTAGTTCCCACTATGAGAACTCAATTTTGAGGTCAAAATTTCAGTTCAAACCAGGAAAAATTTCTCCACACCTCCACAGTGGACCAAACTCCAATTAACTGTGTCCACACCCTCACCAGAGCAAGAGGAATTGATCCCCCACAAAGGCCTCCACTCAAACAGCCTTTAGCATAGCTCTAGACCAACACCTAAAATCGTTCTTGATCGAAATCATACCTAGAAAATTCACCAAGGCCTAGGACTTCATCAGTAGGTTTGTTGGGCCCAATTGAAGCTGCCACAACCATCTGATTGAGGTCTACCCTCTCAGACAAAGGTATTGAACTTCAACCCTAAACCGAGCTTCATGTGATTCTCCGTACATATTTACTATATTTCATCCGTATAAGTCGTATTGATATGTTCGTCTTGAGTAGATAAAGGTGTAGGAACAAAACACATGCAATTTGGTTGAGCCTAGACGAAGATCTTAAGGTTTTAGTGTGAACGGTTCTCGGGTTAGCTTATTTTGGGATGATGAACGGATGTCGTCTGATCGCGTGTTTATTCCATGAACGGTTGAGATTGCGTTGGATGAACGGGTGGAAGGAAAAGGCGGGCCCCGTGGCGGCTGAGGTGGCTGGCGGCGTCAAATGGCGGAGAGCCGCGTGGAGCTTCGGAGACGCTAAGGTTGAGGTGGCGCCGTGGTGGATAAATAGAAAAATAGCCCTTTTTCTAATTTAAATAAATACCATAACTTTGAAAAATCATTTCTTTGTGTAGAAAAATCATAAAAATAAAATTAAAATACTCACTTGCTCAGTGAACAGAGGAGAATAATTCGGAGTAAAAATAAAAATTATTTATTTACTCTCTGATTTTTAATGAATTATGATTAACACCTCTTTACACTACAAGCCCAGTTTTAACTTTGGAAGCTAAAACCTTTACTTACCTAAATTTTCCTCAGGGGCACCCACCTACATAACTCTTAAATGAAATATCAATTGATTAATGGAGTGTCCTAGCCTTGGGATAAATAGTACATCAAGTTTCCTTGAGCAATGTGATAATTTTAGCTTAACCTTGGATGATTAATAGAACAATATGATAAGTTCGAAATAAACTCGAAATACTTTAAGAAATCTTCAAAGTGGTTCAAGGTCATGCCCTAAGCACTTTGAAATCTATTGAATTTTTTGAAGGGAAAATTGAACTTGCTATATTTTGTTCAAAAATTATTCACTAAAATCTTTCGAGAATCAATAAAGTCATAACTTGAGGTTTGGTAGTTATACCTTCATCAACTCCTGCAATTTAAATTCCTTGCAAAATTATATACATGTTGCCAAAGCTAACCTTTCAGGTAGAGGAGCGAGAAGAATTGACGGGTACGCTTTTAAGTTATTGTATTTACTTTTTTGTACCTCTTATTTCTTGCTTATATACTTAAAGTCACCCTACATGTCAAAACTGAAACCAAAATTGAAAATTAAACAGGATAAAATTTATTTCCACAACAATCAAAATATAAGACAACTCAAAATTTAATCACAAATAAAATAAAATAAAAATTGCAACTAAATTAAAACGTCTCTATCGAATAATTGAGAATCCCTTGGAGAAGGTAACCTACGGTTGATAACGAGATTTCTCACAGTCTAAATGAAAGTATGAAATTCATTGAGTTGAGTTTAGTAAATTAATTTGGACTAAGTGAATCTGAAAGAAAATAATGGTGTCAGAACGAGGGAACTGTAGGATCCTAACCGGTGTCGCTCTAATCAAATTTAATATTCCTCATAACATTTAAATAACCACAACCTTACGAAACACTTGATTTGACATCATGACTTGACACATTAGAAAACCTAAACTCTCAATGAAGAGAAGCTTGGAGCTAGTATTGTGGGCAGCACGACCATCTTCAACAGCAAAACATGTCTACACCAGCTAAACCATTCATTAGAATTAAAAAACTGAGCCATAAGGTTTCGAGGTTGTTAGCCTGGTGCGACATAAATCCTCAACTTATCTTTAGGTCTTTGTATGGCTCTGCTATACAATATAAGCCCTACCTCACTTTAGGATTCCGAGGTTGTCGTTCATCACGACCTAAATCCTCACATCTTCAGGCTATTCGTGTGACCGTTTCACACGGATGTAAACCCTAATTAAATAAAACTGGAAAGATGAAACATTTAAATATTTCTCCTCTAAATTGAAGCCAAACCATAGGGTAGACTGGGAAGTCACCGAGGTTATCCTTAGGATCTGTCACATCCCCTAGTTCTTCTTCCTTTGGATTCCAAAAGTAAAATGTTCCAAATTTGAGTCATTCTCCCTTCACATCTCTTTGTCTGATTTCATTGAAAAGTCTTATTCCTTTGACCTCGTTAAAGACAATATTCATTGATTTTTATTGAGAGTTTTCTTAGGCGACTTTGGTTATCTAAAATGTAATTAACTATAAGGGTTTGCCTTTATAGGAAACTTTTCCGAACTAAGCTTAATATAAACCCTATTTAATTTTTTATATTAAATAGGGGAACTTAGGGACTTAAAAAAAAATGGTTTTAGTAGACTAAACGGATGTCATATATTTTTTAGTTTATTTGATTGAGTCTCACCCTCAAGTCTTGTGTATATCTTTTGGGATAGATACATAGCTTGAGGTGTAGTGTTGTTTCATCTAAAATTTAAAAGATATGTGATCAGTTTGATTTCATATTTTTTTAAAACTAAATATAAATATGTCAATTAAAATGTCCCTCCGAAGCAGGCAACGAGATTCCAATTCCGGCAACCGACCGCTTCCACAGGACGACCCCCCTAAAAATTATGTCGACAAAGGTGATACAAGTTTGATCCCTTGGATCCTTAACACATCCATACTTGTGTCGATCCCGATGAAATAACTTGATGTGATCATCTGGATCTACCCATTAAAGAACACTTATTAAAGCATCGTGACCAATACTGGGTCACTCGCCTATCGAGCATGGCTCGCTATTGAGCACTCATGCAAAATGTGAAATCAGGCCAACATACATTGAAGAGGTGATGAGTGTACCACAAAATCATTGATCAAAGGTGTAAGCATACCATAGAGGAATTGACTTAAGGGTGTGAGTATACTGCAAAGACATTGACTCAAAGATGTGAGCATACTGTGGAGGCATTGACTCAAAGGGGTGTGAGTGTACCATGGATGCATTGCTCATGTGGGACTCAAAAGTGTGATAATTTCATGAAGGAATTAGCTCAAAGGGTTAGCATACCATGGAGGCATTAGCTCAAGGTGTGAGCATACTGTGGAGGCATTCACTCAAGTGGGTGAGTGTACCGCAAAGGCATTAACTCAAAAGTGCGAGTGTACCGTGAAGGCATTTGCTCAAAGGCATGACCGAATTGTGGACGCATTGGGTCAATGGTGTGAGCATATTAAGGAGGCATTGGCTCAAGGGTGCATTGGTTCCTATTAAAGGAAATCACACATAAGTGAAGTGAGTGAGTGATCAAACACTCAAATGAAACTCAAGTATGCACAAATTACTATGTAAAGTTTCATGCAAATGGTGCTGATGCGCATGTGTTATGCGATTGACTGAACCCAAGTGAATGGTTGATAGGGCCTGGGTGGTTGTTTAGACCCATGTTCAAGGTTGTTCATGCCAAGGCAATCGGTTGAGCTAATGTGTTAGGTTGACCGTGTCAGGGTAGTCGATCGAGCCAATGTTCAAGGCTGACTGTACCAGAGATCCTAGTCGAGCCAATGTGCAAGGATGACAGTGTTAGGGTGGACATTTGAGTAATTATGCAAGGCTGACTATGCCAGAGAAGTCAGTCGAGCCAATGTGCCATTTCTACCAGGTTGAGGAGCCTGGTTGACACCAAAGCGGGTCGAGCGATTGGATGAACCAAAAATGGCACATGCAATATGCATCACACAAAATTTGTATCATGATAGGGAATACAATGAAATGCAATGAACGTGCATGATAACAATCCACACTCGTTCTAGCATACTCACATGGAAGCCTAGGTTTGGAAGTATGGATGTGGCATAGCCTCCTCAGGCTCTGACAAATGAGAGTTTTGCCTTTCAATTTCTCAAAGGAAAACTCACCATGAATTATAAAATGAACTAGCT